>JACEFZ010012124.1:477500-525000 GCA_014155875.1 Cepaea nemoralis
ATGCACACACACATACCCACACAGATATACACCATAATGCAGATAGACACACAGGTGCGTTAAAATTCGCAGCTGGAAAGGCTCCTGCTATGGGAAAAATGTACAACCAGAAAGCCTATTCCAAGTAGAATATTTACAGCATCTACAATTCTGATATTTATACATATGGACCCTCGCCGGAGTAACGGAATACATGCACTGTGCAGAGATCCTCCTGGTGCGACCTATGGTAGGAGACTGATACATTAACGAAGATATTTTGGGATCATGCATATGGAGTAATTTTTGTTTTCGCATATCCTTTTACAGGACATCGCTGTCAACACCAGCATTTTACCGCTGTCGTTGATTTCTTGGCAAGATTACGCTCAGTAGTTTGCCACTGCTTTCTGGGCGGCCGGCTCACTTATTCCGTAAGTTACCAACGCGGCGATATGGAGTAATAGAACAGATAAATCACCATAGCCTGGACAGAATGGAGCGACAGGGACTGACCAGCTGATCTGGCCGGCAATCTGGACTCAGAGGAAAGGACAGACGGACATATAATCAGACTACAACAGATACCATCAGTATTGGGACTCTTCGCTGCCTGTTGAATATTAGAACGGAGCATGTATGGGAATGTCCCGAGCGATATGATATCGGTTCTTGACCCAACTGAACTGAATACCAACATTGTCCTCTTCTCATCTTGACTTCTGACAATCACCGGTTTAACATCAAAGACACGGCTCTTCCTCCGCACAATCTGAATCCACTACAGGATTATCTGTGTTCGCGGATGCTTCCCTTTCCCATTGTAACCGTCCGTCTAGTGTTGACTTTCCCAGCCACACAGCAACAAGCAACCAGAACAAACAACAACTCTGATAGGAAGACACAACAAAGACATAATCAATACTGTTTTCAGCTGAATTGAATGTAGAACAAGGCAACGCACGTAATTAAATAAGCCGCTCAATAGAAAGCCAAGATAAAAGACTTATCGATCACAGATCTAAAAAAAAAGAAAAAAAAAACAACAACAGACCTCTGAAAACGGCTCACATTTGGTATTTGTGTGGTGGGACCTCTGCACAGCGCATCCACTTTTATTTCTACTGTGTCGTTTCTGTTTCAAGTCTCATCTTTTCTAACAAGTCTCTAGAAATATTTACGCCCAAATACATTACCGAATCAGTACTAGTGTTTCATAGAACAACCCCCCCCCCCCCCTCCATGGTATTCTTTGCAGTTCCCACCGAAACCACACTTCCAAGGCCATTAGATGTTTTTCAGCTTGTCTGCTTATTGCCCATCCATATAACAGTATAGGTAATATATAGCACTTGAACGCTATAGTGGTACACAGCACATTCCTAAACGGTTATCTGACTCTCCCCAACTGATCTCTGTTGATAGCAATTTCATTCTCTGCGCCGTCTAGTCGCTGAAATTAAAATCAGTTTTCAATCGAGTAACTGTCCAAACTCGGAGACTTGACTTATCGCATGATGAAAGACAAACATTAAAAAGACTATGGTTACTAAAACTGTATATCCTTAAAATACCGATATTTGACCTGTCGTCTGATGAAAGACAAACATTGAAAAGTCTGTGGTTACCCAAACTGAACCAAAATGTCGTCCGATAAAGACCAAACACTTGAAAGTCTGCAGTTACCCAAAATGTACCCCCTAAAAACATGGATATTATTTCTGACATACCCGGTATATAACCAATTCGCGTACAAGAATATCTGCTGCCACAATTTGGAGGGAAGTCATTTTAGGGCAGGGCGACACAAACACTCAAGTGCTCGGCCCAATTATAACATGCACGCCCGATGAAGCGCATTATTTCTTCAGTTAGGTTAGGGCACTAAGATGGGATTCATCTCCTAAGGCGGGGCATTAATTGGGCACTTCCTGACCGACTGTGAAATTCCCCGTGTAGTTACCACTGTAATAACTGCAGTACAAAGATAATATTAGAGTACTGTCGACGTAGCCAGTAAGTTAAGGATTCTTTATTTGCCTTGGAGCGTATTGGTCACTACACCTACAATGTTACAGGCATTCGACGCTAAGTGGGTGATGTGGTCAATATCTCACTGGTCATCTTAATTCCCAGGACACTTCGTGGCACTCACTTTAGACTGGGCGGATCTGGAAGCCCGGGTAATTCGACACAATCCGCCTTGATGGGGATCCGAACGTTGGACCACCCGGGACGAGTGCTACTCATCGTGCTACCGAGGCTCCCCGACAGCACAGTTGTAGACTCGTATTTTCACCGAAGCCGACCCAGCCTTAAATGGGTGCCAGGAAATGGCCCTGGGAAATAAAAGCGGCCGGCATGGTGCTGACAACATGACCTAGCGAGTGCCGCTTGATCAATACACAAATCGGCACTGGCACCATACAAAAACGTGTAAAACGGTCCTGTCATTTACTGGGTTAACAGTTGTATCAGACTCCTTTACACGACTTCAGGTGCATTGATTATATGCCCAGTAGGCAACAAGGTGTAAAGGGGTCCTGTCAGTTTATTTTTTGTGTATGCATATCCTATTTACAGGACATCGCTGTCAACACCAGCATTTTACTGCTGTTGTTGATGTCTTGGCAAGTTTTACGTTCAGTAGTTTGCCATAGCTTTCTGAACGACCGGCACACATACCGTTGTATTAAAACCGACACAGGGCCTCTTCGCCACCTCCATGGCGAAGTGGTCAAGCCGTTTGACTTGGGATCCGAAGGTTGTGGGTTCGATTCCGGGCAGCGTCCTTCGGTTCTCGAGTGAATTTTTCGGAGACTCCTGTGGGTCGTCGCTGGAGATACGGAGTTCGTGCTTTGTGCGACGCTTTCCGCGCTGCGGAAACCCGGTGCAATGAAGTCGACCCTGTTCACTTTTAAGCGACTTTTTTTTTCAGCGACACAGGGCGGTCTGCTTCCAAATCTCCCGTAGCTGTGTTTCGAACGTGGCAAGCGGGATTACGAATTGTCTGTAACCACTTCGTCACAGAGCCGCCATGGTAAGCCACTATGCTGCAGCGGCTTACGGGAGTAAGCACTAGGACACAAGTCCGGAGAGGAGTCCCTAAAACAGTTTAGTATTGGTATAAATGGTTCGGATACACGAGTGCCTTTAACTTTAAATGTTATATAGTCTAGTGCAGTGGTTCTCAACCGGTGGGTTTAGGGTTTCCGGGAAAAGGGGGGGGGGGATTTATGATTATTTCAAGATGCGTTAACACAAGAACGGATTACTTGATATGGTTTTTCCCTCAATACTTTACAGTTCTGTACTTCTCGTCCTTCTGAAATTCGTTTTATAACGTAAGTAGACCCGCAAATCACGTTTTATGTAGACGTCTAGACTTGTTCTAATATGTGTTATTAAATGTAGCTTCCAACTTTACGTATACTGTGTAGGGGGGAGGGGTTTATAGGGAGGAAATACGAAAGGGGGGGGGGGGAGAGAATGTCATTCTAAACATATGGCGAAGGGGTGCATAGGCCAAAATATGTTCAGAACCACTGGTCTAGAGTATTTCCTTATCCCCATTTAACTTTAAACTGTTATATAATCTAGTATATTCCCAATTAACTTAAAACTTTTATATAAGTCTTGTGTATCCCCGTACAACCATTTAACTTTAAAGTGTTAAATAGTCTAGTGTATCCCCATATCCCTATTTAACTTTAAACTGTTATATAATCTAGCGTATTCCCTTATCCACATCAAACTTCAAACTGTTATATAGTCTAGTATATCCTCATATCCCCATGTAACTTTAAACTGTTATATAGTTTAGTGTATCACTTTATCCCCACTTCTCTCCTGTATTCTATGAGTACTACGGACTACCCATGAACTCACTTCTCATGATATTTCAATGACCTTAAATGTTCCCCGGAAATATACTCTTCAAAGAGAAATAACTGGTCCCTATATTAAGAGACTGGATCATCCCCAAGACCCGCTTAAGGTTCAAAAGACTGCCAACTTCAAATGGGAACTGAACCTCTACCGTTCTGTAGGGATGACGTTCGGCTATCCACTATGCCATCGTGGCTCAAAAATACACCAGGCAACACACATATCTGACACCCATAGGTATACTTATTGTGCCCAAATAACACCCATCATTTTATTTCCAAATAAGACCATTATTTCATCCTCAGAAAACACCGTATTGAAACTCCAAATAACACTGCTATTTCCACACAGCCTAAAAAACAAAAACAAAACAACAGTAACCATTATTTCACCTTTAAATAACACCACACTGAAATCCCAAATAACACCGCTATTTCTACAGAGCCTCCAAATAACACCACTATTTCCACCGAAGGACCTAAAGCACTTTTGGCGCGACCAACAAATAACACTTTCCCGTCCACAGTGAAGGATCCCTTGAGGACAGAACAGTAATTAGTAAAAGCTCACCCCGCAAACTCCCAAAAGGGAGATTTTAAAACCAAAAAAGCCGCCAGGAAAAGGTCATCTGCCATGATCTGTCAGGAGAATGTTCCCAGACCTTGGAAAACAGACATTTCTACCCCTCAAACTGCTTTCTGGCCATCAGTTGTTGAGTTATTAGCGGATGGTTTCCGGATTGTAAGCATCTTCCATTCTCCCTGGTTTTGTGCTTGGGCAATTCAGGTCGCTGACGTCAAGGACTTCAGTGTTCTAATACGAGGTTTTTTCCTCAGCACAAATTTGTGAAGTTAAGGCCATGGTATCAGCCGCGTAGATTTGCTTCAATGCTTTCAGTGACATTTTGCAAAAGAACAAGTTTTGTTGCATTTCCTTTACATGACGTCGCTGTCATGGGATCATTTTTGGGATGTCTTTGCAATTTTACGTTCAGTAGTTCGACACTGCTTCCTGAACGACCGAAATTCTTACCATTGTATGAAAAGCAGCGCAAGGCGATATGCTTCCAAATCGCCTGTAGCTGTGTTCCGAACGCGGTATGCAGCATTGGGGATTGCGTTGCTAGCCCCTTCGCCACAGAGCTGGCTTGCAAGAGAAAGACGTTAAAATGGTGGGGGTGGCGGAGGGGGGAGGGTGGCGGGGGTGCACGCAAGCGTTTAAAGACAAGAGGGTCAACTTCATTCATTGCATCAGGTTTTCTCCCATTTGATTTGGTCTCGGTCTGCAGAGCGGCCTGCCGGAAGCACCGCACAGACCAGGAACTCCGTGGCTCCAGTGACGAGCCCTCGGTCTCCGAAGATACTGCACTCGTGAACGGAATATTGGAATGAGCTGATACACACGCTAGCTCTGCATCCCCTGCAGATGGCCAGCCCAAGGATGGTGCCGATGTTATTAATGCCCTTAGAGAGATGTCGAGGGCGGAGGACTTTGACGCCAGTGAGTCCACTTCGTTGTCCAGAATGAGAGACTCGGGCGTAAGAATGCCCAAGGCCACACACGAGAAGCACATAGGGAAAATAAGGGGGCCTCGTCAACACAGAACTGGCACTATTAGCCGCCGGACGATGCGTATGTTGGGGAAGGGGTGTCTGAGCACCTACGGACTTATCCAGAATGCAAGGATGATACCTCAACAGATAACAAGAAAACCGATTAGTTAGTTAGTTAGTTAGTCGACAGATCATCCTCGTTGCACATCGAACCATTCAGTCCATAAGTGCTCGGATCCCCTCCTAAGCAAATCCCGCAGCGTGTAGCGGCTAACGACGCCAGTTCTGTGTTGGTTTATCAATCTTCTTTGGCTTCCTGCGTAGTGTTCTTGTTTGGCCACCCCTCTTTTAATTTGCTGCTCTAGCAGTCTGGCCATTGTTGAAGATTCACAGTCATCACTTGGTTCTCGCAAAAGTCTCACATCACGTAGAGCATTCAGAATGTCAGCCTGGTCCATGGCGCGTCCGCCCTCCACAGTAGCCTCACCTGCGAGCTTGTCAGCCCGCTCATTTCCTTGTACTCCCGCATGCCCTGGCACGAAGATGAAACTAATCTTTGCCAGCCGAGACCGCTTCAGAGGCAGCAACCATTCTCTTCGGATCGACCCCTCCTCTATCCTCTTGATCATGTTCATTGAGTCGCTAAGGAAACAAGCCCTGGTGAATGTCTGTGTCTCGAGCCATGTTATTGCTTTACTTACTGCCATGACTTCCATGGTCAGGCTACTTGTGGTTTCAGTGAAAGCACCAGATTCCTCCTTCACAATTCTCCCTCCGGCCCGAGCTGTAAAGGCCCATGAGCTTCTCACATGTCGGACGACCGACCCATCTGTGTAGATGACCGCGTCACCGTCTAGCGAATTCTCGAAAATCAACGCTTGTACTTCAGCCTCAACAGCAGCCGGATTTTCTTGTCTGCATTTTCTATCTAGTTGGATGCAAACTGAAAAGGATGTGCAGAAATCTGTTGGCACTTGCACCCACTCCTCGCCAGGTTCTAAGTCCTCAAGTGAACACACCTGTTGAAGAATGTCTTCGGCTTGACCCATCCACGACCGTCCTCTTTTTAACCTGCTGCCCTTCACCTTCCTAATTTCACTATGCAGTGGATGTTGTGTGTTTGCGTTAATTCTGAGGTAGGCGCGTGCCCTGCAAACTTGTATTCTCTCTTCAATGGTTGGAAAACCAAGAAGGTAGCGCATCGCCCTGCATGCTGTATCTCTTGTACATCCAAGAATAATGCGCATAGCTTCATTCTGTATCCTTTCCATCCTTTCTATCTGCTTATGGCTGAGAGTCAAGATTGCCATTGCATACTCCAAAACAGACATGACCAGCCCCTCGTACAGAAGACATAGATGGCGCTGCTCACAGTTTGCTGCCGCCATCACCCGCATCGCTGCCAAACCCCGCTTGGCCTTTGTTATCACCTGGTCTATGTGCACATTATAAGCAAGGCTTCGATCAAACCGTATCTCGAGGTAATTCATTGCCTGCGTTCTTTCCACCGTCTCTGAACACAGCATTACAGTTGGTGTTGGATTGTTGACAATATGATTATTCAACGAGAACCAAGTCACTGTTGCCTTTGTTGGGTTGACCATTGCCCCAGCTTCATCACACCAAGTACTTATGCGATTGAGTTCGGTTTGTAGTTCCCCAGCAACCTCCTCTCTATACTTACCCTGACGATACACTAAAACATCATCGGCATATGACAATGTCCTGCCAGGTCCAGTGATCTGCTCACTGGTGATTCTCACTGTGTAGGCGTTGAACAGTACCGGAGATAATGGTGATCCCTGTGGTAGGCCAGGATATATTGTTGTTGGTTCCGAAGTCCAACTGCCACATCTAAAAACTACTTTCCGTTGGAAGAGGGCTGCAGCGATCCAACTAAGGAGGAATGGACTTACGTTTAGTTCAAGAAGCTGAAACATTAAAAAATCCAGTGGTACTCTGTTGTATGCGTCCTCAAGATCAATCGCTGCAGCAACGGTTTCAGTGCCTGAGTGGAAACCTTCATAGACATCATGGGCAAAGACTGCTGCATTGGTCCAGGTTTCTCTTTTTGGACGGTACCCACCCAGGGTAGGTGGGAAAACACCTTGCCTCTCTAGTTGGCTTGATATTTTCCTGGCAATTACCTTCTCCAGCAGCTTGCCTATTGTATTCTGCATGGTTATAATTCGATATCCCTGAATTGTTTTGTGGTCTTTGTCAGGCTTCGGCAAGGGAATCAGATAGCTGTGTAACCATTCCTCCTTGATGCTAGCACTCCCTATACTGTTGTTGTACATGTCTGCTAGTTTCTCTAGCTCATTGTCGGTACACCTGTTTATGTCGTCGTATCTTATGCCATCAGGACCTGGAGCACCGTTTTTTGATCGTCGAAGCACAGCCTTGATTTCTTTCACTTTCACTGAAGAAAACCGATTGGTAGAGTCTGAAAAAGAACCCGCCCCGAGCGGGAGGAACGTTGCTGGATCAATGCGTCACGGAGATCCTCGAAGAAAACTAAATGTGAACTGACAACATCAAGAGATGGACTGGAAGAAGCCGGTGTGAGTGCATCGTGAAGAAGCACGGGATGTTGGGGACATGACAACCGACTTTCAATGCAGAATTGGCACCTGATAGTGATGGCAGCAATGACGATTTTCTTATGTTGTTCACTGTGCTATTAGTCACTGGTCGTTTGTTTAATAACAGCTACAAGTTGGAAGCTGTAGCAATGATATAGGAAATTATTATGAAAAAACTGCAGTAATGTTCTAGCACTGGACACTAGGAACATTTGCAATAATGTTCTAGCATTGGACACTGTGAACATTGCAGTAATGTTTTAGCATTGGACACTGGGAACATTGCAGTAATGTTCTAGCATTGGACACTGGGAACATTGCAGTAATGTTCTAGTACTCGATACAGGGAACACTGCAATAATGTTATAGTACTCGATACAGGGAACATTGCAGTAATATTCTAGCATTGGACATTGTGAACATTGCAATAATGTTCTAGCACTGGACACTGGGAACATTGCAATACGGTTCTAGCACAAAACAATGGGAACATGATAGAAATGTTCTAGTACTCGATTCAGGGAACACTGCAGTAAGGTTCTAGCATTCGACACTGTGAACATAGCAGTAATGTTCCAGCACAAGACAATGGTAGCTTTGCAGTAATGTTCTAGTAGACGACACAGGGGACACTGCAGTAATGTCCTGGAACTCATCACTAGGAACGTTGCAGTAATGTTCTAGCACTCGACAATGAGTACGCTGCAGCAATATTTTAGCACAAGACATCCGGAACACTGCTGTAGTGTTCTAACACAAGACGACGGGAGCAGCGCAATAATTTTCTAGGATCAAAGCGCTAGGAACGTTGCAATAATCTAGCACAAGGCGCTGGGAACATTGCAATAATCTAGCTTACAGCGTTGGGAACATTGCAATAATCTAGCATACAGCGTTGGGAACATTGCAATAATCTAGCTTACAGCGTTGGGAACATTGTAATAATCTAGCTTACAGCGTTGGGAACATTGCAATAATCTAGCATACAGCGTTGGGAACATTGCAATAATCTAGCTTACAGCGTTGGGAACATTGCAATAATCTAGCTTACAGCGTTGGGAACATTGCAATAATCTAGCTTACAGCGTTGGGAACATTGTAATAATCTAGCTTACAGCGTTGGGGACATTGTAATAATCTAGCTTACAGAGTTGGGGACATTGCAATAATCTAGCTTACAGCGTTGGGGACATTGTAATAATCTAGCTTACAGCGTTGGGGACATTGTAATAATCTAGAACAAGAAGCGTGGAATGTTGCAGTAATGTTCTAGCACAAGCCACAGGGGAACATTGCAATAATGTTCTAGCTCAGAAGGCAGGGAACATTGTAGTAATATTCTAGCACACGACAACGGGAGCACTGCAGCTATGATCTAGGTGGGAGGCGCTGGAATAACTGCCACATTTTGTAATACAAGAATTGGGAGGCGGGAGAGAATGGGGTGGTGGAATGCAATATTTCAAGTGGAAGAGGGACAGGGAAGTGAGGGTAACGAAATAAATATTAAAATGACGCGCTAGGTGACAGAAATTATCCCCCCCCCCTTCCCAATCGCCAACAATTTCTCATACTAGAGAATACAAAACTTGAAAAAGAATAACCTAAGAAGAGGGTGAAACACTGACAGTTAATTCTGAAGTCGAGAAGCGACTGGCTGAGTAGCTGGAACATTGGCAACTTACACTCGGAGACAGATTATCAACCCCTATAAGATAACGGATTTTCTCTTAAGACGACTTTCCTTTATCAATATAAGGCACCATTAGACAATATAAACAGTTGAAACACAGACTGTGTGACGTTAGATCGGCACGCGACCTTATTTCTCCGTTAGACACCAGCAAAGGGTCACAAATTCCGTCGTGATGGCATCTATTGTTTTAATTACATTACAAGTACCGATTGCATAGTTATCCTGAATTAAGACAGCAGTTACTGTGTCCCCGTTTTTGCGCTCTTTCCTGCCACAATATTCCCTGCCGTTATAATGTTGAGAACTTTTTACTTGTCACTCGTGACATCAAAGACATTGTCCAACCACACGGAATAACACTATCCAGTACCGCCTAGTGGGCGCTGAAGCGTCAAATATTCCTCCCCACGACGCTTGACGGTGGAAGATGATAATGATGATGACTCACGAGGCAATACGACAAAGGAATCATTGACGAATATGGGTAATCATGTAAACTAGGTCTGAAGAATCCCATCAAAATATCACTGTGGACAGGGAGTGGTGTAATGGGCCGGCGGAACTGAAGGTCCAACAATTTATAGATGAGCTTGCTGGCAGACGAACGCTCCGTGACGAAGTGGTTAAGCTGTCTGCCTCGCGCTCTGAAGGTTCTGGGTTCGATACTGATCTCCGTCATTCGGTTCACGAGAGCAATTTTCTCAGACTCCTGGGGGTCGTCGCTGGAGCAACCGGGTTCGTGCTCTGTGCGATGCTTTCGGTAGGCCGTCAGGCGGAAAGAGACCGAGCCACATGGGATAAAACCCCGTGCAATGAAATGGATCATCTCGCCTTTAAAATCCTCTAAAAATGCTGGCAGAGATGACGCGAACCGAGGTTCTGTGCACCTAGGTCGGGGTTTTTCAGCGGCAGTACGAGGGAAGTTCACCGCTGAGTGGAATGTGGCAAACATGTCTACAGCATCAAGTGCGAAGGTGCGGGTGACTACAGTGACCGCGGCCGTGGGGTGGCTAGAGGGTACTAGAAGAGAAAAAGCAGTGTCCGATTCCCAGTTCGTATTGCGTAAACTTCAAAATGAACAGAAATTATCACAAAAAAACAGTGGGGGTAAAAAAAAAAAAGGGGTCAAAACAGTTTAACATTTCGTTAGTTCGAAGCTAATCGCTGGGCAGAACATAAAGCCAGTGACACAATGGAACAAAGAATGTTAGTCGTGAAGTGAAGAATGCTGTAATGCAAAAACACAAAAGAGATTAATAAAATAACAAATAGAGGGTGGAAGCAAAACCTGTCAAACATCGCAGCATAGTTTGCACAGCCTTATCACTGCTAACCCCATTTCAATCATCATACGCACGAAGAGTCGCAGATTGAATAGCCGTAATCCGGAGCATGTTTGATTCTTATCAAGGCAGTGCATGTAGTTCATGAACCCTCGAGATCAACAAAGAAACAACACAAACATACATTAAGTATTAATCGATAGCACTTGGACAGGGCTGGGAAAACAACATCGTGGAAAGATTTGGACTCCAGTGGGAACATTAGCATTGCTAATTTAAATTTCATTACACCTAGACAGTGCAACGCCAACATACGAAAAGACCTAACAACTTTAATCGGACTTTGCAAATCTAATTTCAGACGGACGGTTCATATTGTTTGAATGTCAAATGAGCGGTTTCCAAATAAATTACTCTTTGGCGAGTTTTATTCGAGCAAACCAACTGTTTCGAGCTGAAACAAAGAGTACAAAAAGACACACTGAAAGTTGGTATTCTGGCGGCGGCATTATGCACAGTGTACCTGTGCGGGCTGTTGGCTTGCCGACACTCCTGTCGATTCTATTGTTCACATAAGGCAGTGAGGAGCATTTTGTGTGATATTCACTGGCACAGGAACGGAGCAATATGGGGACGACCCGTTGCCGTGAAGTTGGAACCGTGACTAACTAACTAACTAACTAACTAACTAACACTGAAAACCACGTAAAAAGTTGGAGAACACTGTTGTTCATCGCTCTGCTTGGCGTAGTGAAATCTTTGCTGGCACCGCAGCTTTTAGGCAGCTTATAAACGAGGAAGCTACATGCCGGCACGCAATGCGAAAATCACCAGTCGAATTGGCTCCGTCTGATCCACAATCAACATTCCTCTGCCCTCGATGTAACCCGCATGTTTGGGCTCGGAATGATCCTATGAGCCACCCCCTAACGCATACTACGACTCGATGACAATGTGGTCCTTATCAGCAGTGGCAGACATTACAAAAACAGTATTTTTAAGTAAATCTAGATTCACAGCTGACAGCCGACAGAAATATGATGACAGAAATGATAAAAATAACAAACACGGCAGGCTGCAATCCAATTATATAAAATTAAGCGCATCTGTTGGATTTCCCTCTCTGGACATGCTGTTATCAATTGGGGTATCGTCATTGCACTCCGGACAGGTCCATAGGTGCTCAGATCCTCCCCCAGCATATGCATCAGCGTCCGGTGGCTAATAGTGCCAGTTCTGTGTTGGCTGACGAGGCCCCTCGTTTTCTCGATGTACCTCTCGTGTCTGGCCGTGCCAATTCTTACTCCCAAATCTCTCATCCTGAACAACGATGTGGATTCACAGACGTCAAAGTCATCTGTTCTCGAATCTCTTTAAGGATGTTAATAACATCGGCACGATCCACGGGCTGACAACCTGCAGGGGATGCAGAGCCAGCCAGTTTATCAGCTCGTTCATTTCCCTCGACTCCCGCATGGACATGCTGGTAAGGCGGGAAACGAGCAGGCGGACAGACTGGCTGGGTCTGCACTGCTCGGTGGGTTATTGGTGCTTGATAAGGCAGACGTGGTCGGAGCCTTTTGGGGTCGTGTATATAGTAGAAAAGAACATATAGATTATACGGCCTGGAGAAGACGGGGCTGCAGGTATCTGGCCGACACTCGAGACTCCGAGGATAGGCCAGACGGATGCATAATCAGACTGCTACTGATACCATTAATATTGGGACTCTTCGCTGGCTGCTGAAGATAAGGACAGAGTGCGTATGGGAATGTCCGGAGTGTGTATGGGAATGTCCGGAGTGTGTATGGGAATGTCCTGAGTACTGTGATGTCAGTTCTTGACTCAACTCCACATTGTGCAAAATTTAAATCAATTACAACCTCTATAAGCCGACAGAACAACACAGCTCAGAGTGTCCAGGGCATGCACTAGGGAAACAGGGTGCTAAACGTAGCTACTTAACAAATCAGCTGAAATCATATACCGTCTTTGAATATAAGTGTCACAGAAGAGTTTTAACAGATTCCGTGGCAAACCAAAAATAGGGATGCCCCCCCCCCCCCCCAAAAAAAAAAAATGGATGGCGTAAAATGAGAAGTAGGGGTGCGTCACAGTTATGACTTAAACGTTGTTAATATCATAGCAGCCATGGTGTATTATAACAGAATGGCAACATTTCAGCGATGTATAAGCCCATGACAGATGCGGGAAGTCGCTTAAGACGATTAATCACTCCATGACACTTAATTAACATTGATGGGACACAAATCAAAGAGAACAACCCGATCTACCCAACTAGAACTGGAGCCTGGTCTGTGTAAAAGCCTAACACATTAGGGCAGCACTGGTGACGACAACAACCCGCTATTATCTTATTCTCATCAGAATAACAAAGGTGCACGGACAGGGAAGTCTGTGTCCACAGGGGACACACTGCCTACACATTACCAGGCCGTTTCTGCTGGAAAACAACGAGAACAGATTTCCCTAATGACATCTGTCATATGTCAAACCAGACAGATAACGCCGTTTATGTGGTTGTGCGCACGACATCCTTCGTGCAGATAAGAAGTTGATTAAGACATAATTTCACAGAAGTTGCTCGGCGATTATAGAGGTAGTGGAAATACGCTGAGGTAGGGTGACATTGTATGCACATTACAAATTCTTCTCCTTCGTCTTTGTTCCTCTTTTCAGGGAAATGCGTCAGACCTAGTCGTGCACCTCAACGGTCAGTGTGGCCGACTTGGGCATGCATTTGTATACGGTTCGCTTCTTCTAGACACATTCCATCTAAAGGTGAAGGCCATGCTTTACCCGAGGGTAGGTTTTCTTCCCTAATAATCTTGCCAGGGCCGTGACATTACGGCCTACTCTTTGCAATTTCTAACTGCCTTGGGATTTCTAACCAGCACAACATGCACACGGTACCTCAAATTTTTCACCATAATCAGCAAAGGCTATGAATCCAATCTCACGACCCAAGAGATCAGGGAGTCGTGTGATATCATTTGGTGAAAATGGTTCCTGGAAATATTCTCAGCCCTAATCTGAGATCTAACCCTGATTCCCCTGAGCCTGAGGGGAACACGATAACCTCTCAGCAACGGCGTCCCCAACACTACAAGTTGAAAGCTGTAGGAACACCAGGATTGGAACTTGTAGTTTTAGCTCACGGGGCAGCCGGGGCATTCATGGGCCGCTGGGGCATTCATGGGCCGCCGGGGCATTCATGGGCCGCTGGGGCATTCATGGGCCGCCGGGGCATTCATGGGCCGCCAGGGCATTCATGGGCCGCCGGAGCATTCGTGGGCCGCCGGGGCATTCATGGGCCGCCGGGGCATTTAAGGTCCAGGATTCGAACCTGTCGTAGTTTTAGCTCTATGGGGCGCGCCGGGACACTCATGGGTCAGGGTCGGGCTTCACACCACGAAGACTGCTCTTCACGTCCGCCACGGTGCGTACGGGCCCGATCCTAGTCAGGATCATGAATGGGGTAAGACAAGGAAATCGTCCTTGTGATATCTGGACCCATAAAGAAGCACAGCAACACTGTAACCTGTCATGCATGTCCAAGCAGGCCACTAAGCAGGGTTGGCGTGAGACTGGACACTTCATCCCATAGCAACCTTTAGATGCAAATTCCAACCAATTATTATAATCCTTGGGATGCTCCACTAAGAGATGCAAGGCGACAGAAGAAGAAGAAGAAGAAGAAGA
Organism: Cepaea nemoralis; assembly: GCA_014155875.1. NCBI lineage: Eukaryota > Metazoa > Mollusca > Gastropoda > Stylommatophora > Helicidae > Cepaea > Cepaea nemoralis. Next base: position 492,208 of record JACEFZ010012124.1, read on the forward strand.
AGAAGAAGAAGAAGAAGAAGAAGAAGAAGAAGAAGAAGAAGAAGAAGAAGAAGAAGAAGAAGAAGAAGAAGGTGAAGAAGGTGAAGAAAACAAAAAAATACCAATTACTGGGGAGTCTATGAAGTCCTCTGGAACAGTAAGATAAATAAATTTACAGGTATTGATTAACACTCATAGCGGGGGAAAGGAAAGACACGAAGATTAGAGGGCATCATAAAATAATACTAAAATAAATGAACGTTTTAGGCACACCGAGAATAAAATACACCGTCTCCAAAGAAAGACATCTCACTGAAATAAAAAGTGTACTTTGACGCTTGGCCAAATAGAGCCCGTAAAAGATATGATGACTTCAAGAGCGCCAGTAGATGGAACACTTATAATGGACAATGCTTATATTCTGAAGACTGTCTTTGAGCGACTATCTATGAACCACTGCTAGCTGAAGATGCATTAACAGACGAAGCAATCCAGGTAAGAATGCTTCAATTTGGATTTAAGTATAGTTCCAGCAAGGAGGGGCGCAATGAGAGGATGAATCCGTATGTTTACGCCTAAAGTGTTACAGGAACGATCAACACATACTGCTTACGGTATCTATTGAAGGAGGAAGAGAATCTATGGATTTGTTCGGAAGGCTATGATGTTTATTATTAGAGACCAAGGGGGCTGAGTGGTCTCGAGATATGGTGTTCGCTTCGAGTGCTGGAGGTCCCGGGTTCAAGCCCCGGTGAGGGTCGGGATATTTTCACGTGGACTTCTAGAAACAAAATTTCCCCTGGTCTCTGGGTAGTGAGATCGGACGCCGTGTGTATTGTTGCGCACGTAAAAAAATAATCCCCTGGTAGTTGGAAATCGAATAAGAGTAGCTTAACGGCGCTGCCCGGGCAAAATTTCGAGTTTAAAATCTACTTAAAGTATTTCAGGATCCTCGCCGGCGCTACGGAGTTCGTGAACTGAGCTGATGTTCTCCGGACCCAGGCCTGAGTGAGGAGTAGAACGGGGCACTTATGGGTTACATCAGTATGCCGTAATGTTGAATCGTCGACTAAACTAAACTGATTAGAGACCCACGACCAATCGCGGGTGCCACAGTATCGTGGTTGCTAGACGCTCGAATGCCGACCGGTGGTAATGGGGTCAAATCCTTATCATGTTATTAAAAATGATTTGGGCTGCCAGGTTTACGCAGCCTACAGTGAGCACGAGGAAATGTCGAGGGAAAGTCAATAAGTAAGCCAAAAATGGCTGTAGAGAAATAACTAAATATGATAACAACTTGAAACCAGATTATTTTTATACATACATTGTCCCTTTATTTCTCAACATAATTTCCACCAACATTGATGCACTTATCCCATCGTTTTATCAGTCCTCCCAAACCGGCTGCATAGAACTGCGTGCTCTGTTTTCTAAACCACGTTTTCACTTCACATTCAACTTCCTCGTCATTTGCGAAATGTCTCCCGCTAGCGTGTGTATCAGCTCATTCCAATATTCGTTTTGCCCACCATCCTTTTGCCCACAAAAAACGTACAATAGTACGTTGCTCTTTGGTTGTACACTCCGTAAGTACAGTCGCCATTTTGTTTATGCGCTGCGCATGCGCATGAGACACCTAGCGCCACCTGACGAACGGAAATTTAAAGTTCGATGTTGCTGTCACCGATTGACACTTGTAGAAAACAACAACTACATTTACCTGCCATCCCACAGAACTGTGTGACTTACTTATTGACTCGCCCTCGTAATTGAGAATAGCAGTCGGCCAAAAAACTGACCGCATCACCCACCAACTGCAAACTAATCTATAAAATACATGGGTCTAACGCGCATGTCCAATAAGCCACAAAACACATAAAAAGATTACCGTACTTGTTACTAAGACCAAGTCCCCCCAAACACCAAGAGACACCGGTGATCATTCACCTTCGTGATTGCCGAGTGGTAACCGATACATGGAAACACGACTAATCCCCCAAGAGCCTGGTGACGTAACTTCGCGGGGAGCAAAGCCGTAGCTGACCAACTGGCAATTATCAGTGCATGGCGTTGGACAAATGGCAAGGTTTCCAGAGCCACTGAATCAATAACCATTCTATACCCTTTTAAAGAAAAATTCCATGTTTCCAATTTATGCTTTTTATAAATGAATCTCCCGTGTTATGACAACCCGAGCTGACTCATCTGTGACGTTATATGCTTCTGATAACCAGCTGCCAAACAAGTGTTCAGCCTCTGTCTATTATTAGCTTATGACTTAAAACGTGGGGAGGGGGAGGAGGGAAGGAAGAGTGGGATAAAAGGGGAGAGATGGGAGATGAGAGCAGCGAGAAAGACAGAGTAATAGTGAGAAACAAATAGCGAGAGAGAGAGCGCGCGCAACAGGTCGACAGAAGAGAGAGAGAGAGAGAGAGAGAGAGAGAGAGAGAGAGAGAGAGAAAGAAAGAGAGAGAGAAAGAGAGAGAGAGAGAGGCCGAGTAAGTGAGAGAAACAGAGAGAGAGCAACTTGCCTAGAGAGTGGAAGAGAGGAGGGAGGGAGCGAGCTAGAGAGAAAGAGAGAGAAAGAAAGAGTGAACGACAGATAGAAAAAGACAGACCGAGAGAGAGAGAGAGAGAGAGAGAGAGAGAGAGAGAGAGAGAGAGAGAGAGAGAGAGAGAGAGAGAGAGCAAATTTCATTTCCAGCTCCCCGACAAGCAGTGCGTGATGTGGAATCCGTTAATTTGTTTTGTTAATTTCACTAAACCAGAAGTTTCCGCTGCGTCAACGAACTAAACCCCCTGAGGGTCATGGTCAGTGTTGGCAGACACAGTGATGTGATTGGTTGTTGGATGTCTGTGCGCGCGCTCTAATCACAACATCTGTGACAAGTTGAGTGTAGTCACAGTTAGTTGCCTGCCCTTTACATGACTTCGCAATCAGCCCCATCATTTTACGGATGTTTGTGATGTGATGGACTAAGCAATTTTTTACGTTCAGTAGTTTACCACTGCTTTCAGAACGACCGTTGAGTAGGTTACCTTATATGTTTGAGATCTCACCCTACTACCAGGTGCTAATTGTCACAGTATTCTTCTTCTTGTTCATTGTCTCCTTCTTATTATTGTTGCTGTTCCTCATCATCATCATCTCTCCCCCCTCCCTCCTTCATCCCCCTGATCTTCTTCGTCCCACCCCCGTATTGTTCTTATTGTTCTTCTTCCTCATCGCATTATCTCCACCCCCCCCCCCCTCAATTCTTTTTCTTGTTCTTCATCGTCCTCTCTCTATCTCTCTATCCCATATTCTTCTTCTTCTTCTTCTTCACCATCATCGTCTTCTCTCCATATTCTTCTTCTTGTTATTCATCGCATTCTCTCTCTCTATCTCTCTCCTATCTTCTTCTTCTTCTTGTTCTTCTTCATCGCCTTCTATTTCTCTCTCGTATTCTTTTCTTCATCGTTTTATATCTTTCTCTTATTCTTCCTCTGGTTCGTCTTCTCTCTAACTACCCTATTCTTCATGTTCTTCTTCATCGCCTTCTATCTCTCCCTCCCCTATTCTTCTTCTTCATCGTCTTCTCTGTATCTCTCTCTGCACCCCCACCCCGTGTTCTTCTTCCTGCCTCATTTGCTGCACACATAACTTGCATTCATGTGTCCTCGGTGACCGTGCTAATATCTATGGCGCTCACTCCGATCAGATGTAGTTTCACTTCTATCACCCACTTCCCTGAATTACGTTTTCGCTTCATTTTATTTTGTTGGCCTTCGCTGGCTTTTAACTCAAGCGTAGTCCATATAGTGATTCTTTTAGTACACTGGATTGATTTTTGAGTGTGGATTATCTCCCTCATTACCAGTGTCCTCGCTGTCAGGCGAACTTACTCCGACTTCCAAGTCAGTGACGAGAAGTCAACATTTTAGCCCAACTGACCGGTGAAGGGGTTGGACCCACGATCTCGGCATCATTACATCAGAAGTTTAAGAGCAACCAGTCTGATCCATTCGGCCATACTTCCCCTCCCGTAGCCAATGTGCAGTATGGACATCTGTGTGTCACGTCGATTAACAACTGTAAAAATGCCTAGTTCATGAAAAGATTGCAGGACCTGTTCATTTAATAGCACATGCATGTGGGAAGATAATGACGGCCTTGCACTGAGATGTTATGTCTATCCTACCATGGAAATACCATTATAGTAAACGTATTACCGGAGAGGAGTAAAGTTGTTGGCTCTGGATCGCAACATTATGAGATGGGCTAGGCAGTTCTCTTCCTTGCCATCATTTCTTTCCTATCTATTTTTACCAGGCCGAGGCAAGCAGAGAGAGAGAGAGAGAGAGAGAGAGAGAGAGAGAGAGAGAGAGAGAGAGAGAGGGAGAGAGAGGGAGAGAGAGAGAGGGGAGAGAGAGAGAGAGCGAGAGAGAGATATACACACGCGCACACACAGAAAGAGAGAGAGAGACAGAGAGGCGGAGACAGGCAAAGACACACACAGAAAAAGAGAGAGAAATAGAGCCAGACAGACACATGCATGCGCGCGCATACACACACAGAAAGAGAGAGGGCAGTAGGAAAGATAGACACATACACAAGAGCGTGCACACACACACACACACACACACACAAAGAGATGGAGAGACAGACACACATAAAGACACATACACACGCGCGCACACACAGAGAAAGAGAGAGAGAGGGGGAGGGAGAGGAAAAGAGTGAGAGAGAGGGGGAGAGGAAAAGAGTGAGAGAGACAGAGTGAGAGTGAGATAGAGTGAGAGCGAGATAAAGAGAGAGAGAGAAAAAGTGACAGCGAGATAAAGAGAGAGAGAAAAAGTGACAGCGAGATAGAGAGACAGTGAGAACGAGAGAGAGAGAGAGAGAGAGAGAGCCGAGAGAGAGAGAGAGAGAGAGAGAGAGAGAGAGAGAGAGAGAGAGGAGAAAGAGAAGTTAAGAGAACACAATGATCAAGCTAAGCTAGAAACCATTGCGAAAAAACACTATCTTAGACCCCAGCAACACTCATCTAGTGTGTTAAGTTAGTTCCATATCCTTTATAAGACGTCGCAGTCAACCCCAGTATTTTTTCTGGCTGTTTGTGATTTCTTGGCAAGTTTATGTTCAGTAGTTTGCTATTGCTTTCTGAACGACCGACGCCAATACGACTGCATGAAAACCAAAGCAATGCGTTCTGCTTCCAAATAACCAGCAGCTGCGTTTCGAACGTGGTATGGGGGGTTGCGAGTTATGTCCACAACACCTTGGCCACAGAGCCGGCCATTCTGAACAGCAACAAAATTACACGAACGTCTCCAAACACAGAATTGAACGCAGGCCACTGTTTTGGCATCCTAGGGCAGTGGTTCTCAACCGGTGGGGAACCCCCCCCCCCCTCCCCACGGGGGAGGAATTTTAGGGTTTCCAGGGGAGGGGGATTAAGATTATTTCAAGATCGCGGTAATACAAGAACCAATTACTTTATATTGTTGTTTTTTTACCTTCATACTTTACGGTTCTGTACTTCTCGCCCTTCTGAAATTCATTTTATAACGTAAGTAGACCCGCAAATCAAGTTTTATGTAGACGTCTAGACTTGTTCTTGTATGTGTTATTAAATTTAGCTTCCATGTTTACGTATCTGTGTAAAAAAAAAAGGAGGAGGGGGAATTTATAGGGAGGAAATGCAAAAGGCGGGAATGACGTTCTTAAAATATGGTGAAGGGGTGCACGGGCCAAAAAAGGTTGAGAACCACTGTCCTAGGGTCTTATATTCCTTCATGATTCACGAATAAAAGAGGCGACAAGGAAGGGAACTGGTGACCTGACATAATTCTGTCATGTGGTCTAGAAGGCCTGGCAACACCTTCATGGGACAAACTATACCACTGCCTGCACTTCACACCCAAGGGCAACACCTTCCATGGGACAAACTGTACCACTGCCTGCACTTCACACCCAAGGGCAACATCTTCATGGGACAAACTGTACCACAGATTCGATTTCTGTGCCTGTATTTACATCCCTGTGATCAAATATTCATTAGTTGACACAACTGGGGAAAGTGTATACACACGCTGTCATTAATCGGATGTGCTTATTACAAGACTATGTCCGCGGTCCCAAGTGAGAACTTTAATTAATAACACAGCAAAGGAAGTGTGGACGGACGGAGAAACAGAACGAACGACAAACAGATTAACGCAGTGAGAGAAGTGGGCAGAGGAGAAGTGGGTGACACAAACAATAATTGAAAACGGAAGCTGATCTCGTAAGTTCCGTTGCAGCCAGTTCAAACGACAAGGTCGGTCACATTGTAATTAGGAACAGTTGATGTATAGGCGTTATAATTCTGGAAATGTGTTAAATTGCGGTAACACTGTGGGAATATAAGAGATCCCATTAACTCTTCTGATTCTATTATTCCATAACGTGCGGCGTTGGTGATCATATCTGTCCACAGCCTCCTGTCTCGTGCACTAACAATATTTTTATAGTCCATGCCGTGTGGCGTTGGTGATCATATCTGTCCACAGCCTTCTGTCTCGTGTACTGCCAATCTTCTTATAGTCCATGCCGTGTGGCGTTGGTGATCATGTTTGTCCACAGCCTTCTGTCTCGTGTACTGCCAATCTTCTTATGGTCCATGCCGTGTGGCGTTGGTGATCATGTCTGTCCACAGCCTTCTGTCTCGTATACTGCCAATCTTCTTATAGTCCATGCCGTATGGCGTTGGTGATCATGTCTGTCCACAGCCTTCTGTCTCGTCTACTGCCAATCTTCTTATAGTCCAGGCCGTGTGGCGTCGGTGAACATGTCTGTCCACAGCCTTCTGTCTCGTGTACTCCCAATAATTTCAGATACCTTCCTTCTACCTTGCCGGCTCCGAGGCGAACGTGTTACGGTCGCAGTTCGTAATCGCGCATACCCGCGTTCTAATCACAGCTACAGGCGATTTGGCAGCAGACCACCTTGCGTTGGTTATTTTACGAAATGGCATGGGTGCCGGTCGTTCAGAAATCAATGGCAAACTACTGGAGGTAAACTTGCCAAGAGATCACAACAGCAAAGAATGCTGGTGTTGACTGCAACGTCCTGTAAAGGATATGCAACTAACAAACCTTTCTTCTTCCAAGCCATGATGTCAAACTGTCCAGCAACTTCTCTCTTTGCCTTCCCATGCCTCTCTTCCCCTGCAGCCTTCCTGTTGTGACGACATACTCCAGCTTTCTCCTTTCCATGACAAGCCCAAAGAATGTGGATTCTGTCGTCTTCTGATGCCAGTAACCCTTCTCTTTGTGAGTCCATTGCTATTTTTATTCTTTCACTGTTTTTTCATTATTCTTTTATAAAACCACATCTCTGTGGAGGAAAAAGTTAGTTGCATTTACATTACAGGACGTCGCAGTCAACTCCAGCATTTCTGGGCTGTTTGTGAGATTTTGGCAAATTTACGTTCAGTAGTTTGCCACTGCTTTCTGAACGACCGGCACTCATACAATTTTATGAAAACCAACGCAAAGCAATCTGTTCCCAAATCGCCAGCTGCTGTTTCGAACGCGGTATACGAGATTACGAATTGCTTTCGTAACCCCTTAGCACATCGGCTTCCAGTGAAATCCTCACTTATCTGCTAACTGTAGATGATTCACTTCCGCACATCAGGACCGCTTAATAAAGCTCTGACGAAATGGGCCTCGCTGCGGTAAAGCTGTGGAACAGTGAGAGACACCAACGAGTCAAGTACCATATATTTCATGTCACTCTGCCTGCTCCATAAATATTATGACTGAACGCAGTTACTTTAGTGTCACTGCCATTTTATGTGTGTTGTGGTTGGTTTCTTGTTGTTGTTTGCTGTTAAAGGCTTGTCGCCGCACGTCCTCTGTTTGTCATAATTAGTTAGTTAGTTAGTTAGTCGACAGATCATCCTCGTTGCACATCGAACCATTCAGTCCATAAGTGCTCGGATCCCCTCCTCAGCAAATCCCGCAGCGTGTAGCGGCTAACGACGCCAGTTCTGTGTTGGTTTATCAATCTTCTTTGGCTTCCTGCCTAGTGTTCTTGTTTGGCCACCCCTCTTTTAATTTGCTGCTCCCGCAGTCTGGCCATTGTTGTAGATTCACAGTCATCACTTGGTTCTCGCAAAAGTCTCACTTCTCGTAGAGCATTCAGAATGTCAGCCTGGTCCATGGCGCGTCCGCCCTCCACAGTAGCCTCACCTGCGAGCTTGTCAGCCCGCTCATTTCCTTGTACTCCCGCATGATCTGGCACGAAGATGAAACTAATCTTTGCCAGCCGAGACCGCTTCAGAGGCAGCAACCATTCTCTTCGGATCGACCCCTCCTCTATCCTCTTGATCATGTTCATTGAGTCGCTAAGGAAACAAGCCCTAGTGAATGTCTGTGTCTCGAGCCATGTTATTGCTTTACTTACTGCCATGACTTCCATGGTCAGGCTACTTGTGGTTTCAGTGAAAGCACCAGAGTCCTCCTTCACAATTCTCCCTCCGGCCCGAGCTGTAAAGGCCCATGAGCTTCTCACATGTCGGACGACCGACCCATCTGTGTAGATGACCGCGTCACCGTCTAGCGAATTCTCGAAAATCAACGCTTGTACTTCAGCCTCAACAGCAGCCGGATTTTCTTGTCTGCATTTTCTATCTAGTTGGATGCAAACTGAAAAGGATGTGCAGAAATCTGTTGGCACTTGCACCCACTCCTCGCCAGGTTCTAAGTCCTCAAGTGAACACACCTGTTGAAGAATGTCTTCGGCTTGACCCATCCACGACCGTCCTCTTTTTAACCTGCTGCCCTTCACCTTCCTAATTTCACTATGCAGTGGATGTTGTGTGTTTGCGTTAATTCTGAGGTAGGCGCGTGCCCTGCAAACTTGTATTCTCTCTTCAATGGTTGGAAAATCAAGAAGGTAGCGCATCGCACTGCATGCTGTATCTCTTGTACATCCAAGAATAATGCGCATAGCTTCATTCTGTATCCTTTCCATCCTTTCTATCTGCTTATGGCTGAGAGTCAGGATTGCCATTGCATACTCCAAAACAGACATGACCAGCCCCTCGTACAGTAGACATAGATGGCGCTGCTCACAGTTTGCTGCCGCCATCACCCGCATCGCTGCCAAACCCCGCTTGGCCTTTGTTATCACCTGGTCTATGTGCACATTATAAGAAAGGCTTCGATCAAACCGTATCCCCAGGTAATTCATTGCCTGCGTTCTTTCCACCGTCTCTGAACACAGCATTACAGTTGGTGTTGGATTGTTGACAATATGATTATTCAACGAGAACCAAGTCACTGTTGCCTTTGTTGGGTTGACCATTGCCCCAGCTTCATCACACCAAGTACTTATGCGATTGAGTTCGGTTTGTAGTTCCACAGCAACCTCCTCTCTATCCTTACCCTGACGATACACTAAAACATCATCGGCATACGACAATGTCCTGCCAGGTCCAGTGATCTGCTCACTGGTGATTCTCACTGTGTAGGCGTTGAACAGTACCGGAGATAATGGTGATCCCTGTGGTAGGCCAGGATATATTGTTGTTGGTTCCGAAGTCCAACTGCCACATCTAAAAACTACTTTCCGTTGGTAGAGGGCTGCAGCGATCCAACTAAGGAGGAATGGACTTACGTCTAGTTCAAGAAGCTGAAACATTAAAAAATCCAGTGGTACTCTGTTGTATGCGTCCTCAAGATCAATCGCTGCAGCAACGGTTTCAGTGCCTGAGTGGAAACCTTCATAGACATCATGGGCAAAGACTGCTGCATTGGTCCAGGTTTCTCTCTTTGGACGGTACCCACCCAGGGTAGGTGGGAAAACACCTTGCCTCTCTAGTTGGCTTGATATTTTCCTGGCAATTACCTTCTCCAGCAGCTTGCCTATTGTATTCTGCATGGTTATAATTCGATATCCCTGAATTTTTTTGTGGTCTTTGTCAGGCTTCGGCAAGGGAATCAGATAGCTGTGTAACCATTCCTCCTTGATGCTAGCACTCCCTATACTGTTGTTGTACATGTCTGCTAGTTTCTCTAGCTCATTGTCGGTACACCTATTTATGTCGTCGTATCTTATGCCATCAGGACCTGGAGCACTGTTTTTTGATCGTCGAAGCACAGCCTTGATTTCTTTCACTGTCACTGTGTCTTCCTCCGAAGTGTTCTGGGCCTTGCATCTGTCTGAGGTGACCTCCTTGGCCAGATTTCGGCCTCCCATGTCTGTCTGGTTGCCCTGCTCAAGGTAGCGTTCAAAGAGGGCTTTGCCCTTGTCCTCGTCAGTCCTCTGCCAGGTGAGGTCAGCACCTTGGAAGTCTGAAATGCTCTTATTCTTGACTACACCACTCATGCTTTTATGTAGTCGCCAGAACAATTTCAGTGACTTGTCTGTGCTTACTCTTTGACACACCTCTGCCCATTTTTCGCTTTTAACCACCTTGACCAGTTTTTTGAAATAGCTTACTTTTGTGTGCATCTCTCTTTCTAAGTGCAAGCAGGGACTAGGATGACCAGCTCTGTTCTTCTTGGCATTTTGCCATCTCCTTACAGCACTACGCTTATCCACCCAAGCCTTCTCCACCTCGAAACTCCACCACGGTGGCTGCTCCCAGCTTTTTTTCCTGCCCTGAAACGTTCTGCGCTTGTCACGTCTTATTTTACTCACCACATCTTGCCCTGTACTGTCATACTGGAACGTCTTTACCTTTAGCTTGTGCTGCCTGGTTCTGCCTTTCTCCACCAATATGCTGCATGGGTGGTGGTCGCTGCCATGGTGTCCTAGGACACCCCATCTACACACTGTAGTGAGTGAAGGTGAAACTAGCGCCAGATCAATAGCACTGTCCTCATCGCCTGGACGGCTTGCTGTCCTGGTGACACAGCCACTGTTAATACAAACCAGGTCGATGGTTTCCAGTGCAGTCTCGAGCTCCTCCCCTTGTGTATTGGAGGAAGTGTTTCCCCATGCTCTGCCTTTAGCGTTGAAGTCACCACAGAAAATAACATTTCTCTCGTGGCCTAATATGCCACTTAAGCACTGCCACTTCTGGGCGTCCATACTCGCATTGCGGGCATAAACATTAACCAACACGAATGGTATACTGGAATGAACTCTCAACGCCTGTATTTGTATATCGTCACTGTCCCAACTGGACATGTCTAGCTCTGACGCCACCATGCTGTCGCGAACGAGAATCGCCGTTCCCAGATGTCGTCTGTTGTAGAAACATTTGAAGCCGGCAATTCGGAGTAGCTGATCGCCCAGTCTCGTCTCCTAGAGTGCTACAATGTCGTTCCTGTAAACTAGGGTTTCTAAAATAGAGCCCCGTTGATTTACACTGGCACAGTTCCAATATAGAATACGGATATTCCTGAGTCCTAGACGGTGACACTTGAGTCTAAAACGCCTCAAACCACCGCGCTTACCTTGCTTCTTTGTCACTAAGCGGCTACCACGCCGCTTCGTTATGTTGACTGCTGACCGCTCGGAAAAAACACGTTCTTCCGCCATGTTGAAAAAACGTAAACACAGACTGGAACCACACACGCTGCTGAAAATTCACTCAAGGACGGCTTCGCTCGATGCACGAACTCCGTAGCACCCGCGCAGATCTTGAGTAGAAACTCCTGGTTTTACATCCTGGCACACCAATTACACGCAAGAGATGAATAAATCCATCCCCTACGCGAAAAAAGTTGACGAACACAAAGCAACTTCCGGTTCCGGTTCCGGCACTTCCGGTTTCAAGATGGCGACGGACGGTCGTGTTTGTCATAATTGTAATGTTATACAGCTGACCAACAATTAATGTTTCCCAACTGTTTAATGTTGACAAGACCAAGAGCGCTTATCAGACTTGTCATCGTATTCATATCAGTGCACATGTAACGAGTACAATGAATTACAATGTAAAGCATAACAGTTTTACTGTGGCTCGCACACAGATCTAAAACACAACCATTATTAGAGAACCTGTGTCGACCTCAATGAATTACATGATACGTTTATCGAATTTGTCTGACTTTCGCTCGCTCATAGATTTGTAACATCACCCACATTGGAGCGTCTGTGTAGACATCAATGAATTACATTATAAATTTATCGAATTTGTCTCACTTTCGCTCGCTCATAGATTTGTAACATCACCAACATTATAGCATAGGTGTCAACCTCAATGAATTACATTATAAGTTTATCGAATTGGTCTTATTTTCTCTCGTTCATAGATTTTTAATATCGTGCTCATCAGAGCAGTGATGTCGATCTCAATGAATTGCAATGCACAGTTTATCTGACTTTTGTTCACCCGTCACGATTCTCAAGTTTGTAGGACAGTGGACCCCGCGAGCCTACCTACATCTGACCAACCAGTTTCCATTATTTGCTCAACCAGGACAAAGAATCATCTCGGAGCTATTGAGTGCGCACTCTGTGATCGATGTCAACTTCAACAGCTAGTGAAGATCGAGTTGAGAGAAGATGTTTTATGCAGACTGGCATGCTTCAATCAAATAAAAAGAAAAATAGAGAGAGGAAAAAAAACAACAACGCCAAAGATAGGAAGCATCCGTTGGATTATCCCCCAGGACTTGCTGGAGTGGTGGGAAACGAGAAGGCGGACAGATTGGCTGGGTCTGTACCGGTGGTTACGGCATTAGTGCAGGATAAGGCAAATGTGGTCAGAGTTCTTTGGGATCATGTGTATAATGTGGATGAAGAAATAAATCATCATAGCCTAGAGGACACATGATCACACTACAACTAGTACCATTAATATTGGGGCTCCTCGCTGACTGATGAAGGTGACGACGGAGCACGTATAGGAATGTCCCAAGCGCTGTGATGTCGGTTCTAGTCTCACCTCATTCATTAAGATTATTTAAAGATCGAGTTAATACAAGAACCGATTACCTGATATTGTTTTTTCCTCCATACTTTACAGTTCTGTACTTCTCGCCCTTCTGAAATTCGTTTTATAACGTAAGTAGACCCGCAAATAACGTTTTATGTAGACGTGTAGACTTGTTCTAGTAAGTGTTATTAAATTTAGCGTCCATTTTTACGTATATAGTGTAGGGGGGGGGGGATTTATAGGAAGGAAATACGAAGGGTGCGGGGGATGCCATTCTGAATATATGGTAAAGGGGTGCATGGGCCAAACGAGGTTGAGAGCCACTGTGCTAGAGCCATATTTTTATAGACAAGAAACTTTCTGGCACTCATTTTAGGCTGGTTCCATCTGGGGTCATAGGTCAATTAAAACATCCGCCTTAATGTAAATTCGAACCTGTGACTTCCCTACAGGGGTCTGGCAAGAACGCTACCGCGGTTCCAGTTTTTAGAAGCACTATGGGAAAATCATCAGTGTCGGTAATTACTGACTGTTCGCAATGCAGGAGGCTGCAGACAAACATGACGACCAAAGCCATGGACAATAAGAAAAGGAATCCAAACGGTGTCGTGACTTGATTTCGAAATGTCTGTATAGGCACGGAGATCTAACCACCCTTGTGGTTTAGGCACCTAGCCGCTACAGGGGCTTGAAAAACGCTCACATACATTAGAGAAGGGAATGAATAACACTCCACTAAGATTTACTGTCGATTCCCAGTGATGACTGATGGGATGCCCAGCTCGCATGCGTGTCTTCAACATCTTCAATCATTACCTAGCAATATTCTAACATCTCAGGAGTGTTGTGGCGTGCTGCTGAATGCTACACTCCAGACCTGGCGTATGTAACAGCGTGGGCGTTACAGCGTCCTCACTGCGAACATTTACCGTACTGCAGATTTTGGGCAGGGAGGTGATAAGTGAAAACAAAGTATCCGAATATTTCTTTTTGCGCACGCTCGCTTTGAACTCAAGCGTAGTCCAGACACACTACTTCTAATAATGCTGGTCTCAATTTTGCGCGTGGATTTGCTTTACCTATTAACAGTGACCCTCGCCATCAGGCGAACCCACTCCGACTTCAGAGGTATTTGTAATTTACGTTTCCAAGTCAAGGAGTATCCGAATATAAGAATTTGTTGATGATGATATTAAACACCGCTGACGTGTGTTGGTTATTAATAACGTTGGGGACATTTTAGTTTACACCGTGCAACATGTAGGGCAAACTCCAGTAAAACAGCAGGGCAAACTCCAGTGCTACAAGCATGGAAAACTCCAGTGCAATACGTGGCGAAAACTCCAGTGCAATACGTAGCGAAAACTCCAGTGCAACAAGCAGGAAAAAACTTCAGTGCAACACGTTGGGAAAATTACAATGCAAAGTGTGTAACATGTAGGGAAAATGCAATACATACAGGAAATTACATTGCAAAGTGAGTAAACTTAGGCGTAAAGTAAGCCTACGAGAGGGCATGGCAGCTGCTATCGAATTCACCACCCAGGGACTGACAAACATCTTCTTAACAGCATGCATCGAGAGATCATATATGACTCAGTTATGTGCATCCTCAAGATCCCGTGCTGCTGCCATTGTTTCTTGTCTAATCTACAACCTCCCATAAACATCAAACGCAAATGTCGCTGCATTTGACCAGGAGTCTTTCCCTGGCTGGTAACTCTCCAACCGTCTTGGGAGTAGATTTTCTTCTTTCCATGTAATCTTGCAGCTTGACAGCAACTATCTTCTCCAAAACTTTACAGATATATTTAGCAAGGTGACTGGCAGTGGTAAGAGTGTGAAAGCATTACTGTGGAGGAGGATCGATCATTTTCTGGTCATTGTCACAGCTGCGGGGAAGCAGCTTAGATGGTCTGAGCATTGCCACACCAGATGGCTGTATCTTCCTGTCATGCAAGCCCATATGTTAGTTAGTTAGTTAGTTAGTCGACAGATCATCCTCGTTGCACATCGGACCATTCAGTCCATAAGTGCTCGAATCCCCTCCTCAGCAAATCCTGCAGCGTGTAGCGGCTAACGACGCCAGTTCTGTGTTGGTTTATCAATCTTCTTTGGCTTCCTGCGTAGTGTTCTTGTTTGGCCACCCCTCTTTTAATTTGCTGCTCTCGCAGTCTGGCCATTGTTGTAGATTCACAGTCATCACTTGGTTCTTGCAAAAGTCTCACTTCTCGTAGAGCATTCAGAATGTCAGCCTAGTCCATGGCGCGTCCGCCCTCAACAGTAGCCTCACCTGCGAGCTTGTCAGCCCGCTCATTTCCTTGTACTCCCGCATGCCCTGGCACGAAGATGAAACTAATCTTTGCCAGCCGAGACCGCTTCAGAGGCAGCAACCATTCTCTTCGGATCGACCCCTCCTCTATCCTCTTGATCATGTTCATTGAGTCGCTAAGGAAACAAGCCCTAGTGAATGTCTGTGTCTCGAGCCATGTTATTGCTTTACTTACTGCCATGACTTCCATGGTAAGGCTACTTGTGGTTTCAGTGAAAGCACCAGAGTCCTCCTTCACAATTCTCCCTCCGGCCCGAGCTGTAAAGGCCCATGAGCTTCTCACATGTCGGACGACCGACCCATCTGTGTAGATGACCGCGTCACTGTCTAGCGAATTCTCGAAAATCAACGCTTGTACTTCAGCCTCAACAGCAGCCGGATTTTCTTGTCTGCATTTTCTATCTAGTTGGATGCAAACTGAAAAGGATGTGCAGAAGTCTGTTGGCACTTGCACCCACTCCTCGCCAGGTTCTAAGTCCTCAAGTGAACACACCTGTTGAAGAATGTCCTCGGCTTGACCCATCCACGACCGTCCTCTTTTTAACCTGCTGCCCTTCACCTTCCTAATTTCACTATGCAGTGGATGCTGTGTGTTTGCGTTAATTCTGAGGTAGGCACGTGCCCTGCAAACTTGCATTCTCTCTTCAATGGTTGGAAAATCAAGAAGGTAGCGCATCGCCCTGCATGCTGTATCTCTTGTACATCCAAGAATAATGCGCATAGCTTCATTCTGTATCCTTTCCATCCTTTCTATCTGCTTATGGCTGACAGTCAGGATTGCCATTGCATACTCCAAAACAGACATGACCAGACCCTCGTACAGAAGACATAGATGGCGCTGCTCACAGTTTGCTGCCGCCATCACCCGCATCGCTGCCATATGTATCCTGTGTTTATAGACGTTTATTAAAGCGGCAGTGAAGCGCATTCTTTCCTGCCGACTGCCCGGCGTTTATCAGTATTGTGTGGTGTAGTACTAGACCACCGGTCTCCCTGGCGAAGGTGTTAAGGACGTTGTTCGTAATCCCGTATACCCACGTGTAAAACATACCTGCGCGAGATTCGGCAGCAGTTAAGTTTTTGCATTTTGGAGTTAAGGGCGTTGTTCGTAATCCCGTATACCCACGTGTAGAACATACCTGCGCGAGATTCGGCAGCGGATCCCGTCGCGCTGGTTACTTACGGAGGTATGTGAGCCGGTCGTTCAGAAAGCAATGGCAAACTACTGAACGTACAACTTGCCAAGACATCAACAGCAGCTGAAAAATGCTGGTGTTGACTGCAGTGTCCTGTAAAGGATATCCATCCATCATGTATCATGCCGATAAGCGTGGGCGGTCATGTTTCGCCATCTCACTCGATCACCAGAGTCGCGGATCAGCTCCGTGTTATTATCTCGACCATGCCACGTGGCCAAGCCATTCAGGTATTTACTTCTCGGTCTTCCCCTTGGTCTCTTCCCTTCGAGCTTGCCAGCTGTCACCAAGTAAGTCATTTCTTCTCATAACATGCCCAAAATTTTTTGACTGTCTACATCTAATTCTCTAATCAGTTTACGATCTTCATCTGTTTCTCGAAGGACTTGTTAATTGGTTTTTCTGGCTGTCCATGGTATTTTTTGCATTTTCCTCAGAAACCACATTTCCACAGCCATCAGATGTTTTTCAGCTTGTCTGCTCACTGACTCAAGGGAGTCTCTGTGGCGAAGTGGTCGAGCCATTTGACTCGAGTTCCGAAGGTTGTAGGTTCGATTCCGGGCTGCGTCCTTTGGTTCACGAGTGAAATTTTTCAGAGACTTCTGTGGGTCATCGCTAGAGCTACGGAGTTCGTGCTTTGTGCGACGTTTTCCGAGCTGCGGAAAGAGACCGAGTCATATGGGATAAAACCCGGTGCAATGAAATCGACCCTGTCGACTTTTAAGCGATTTTTTGTCTGCTCATTGTCCACGCTTCACATCCATACAAAAGTACAGGTTCTATGTAGCACTTGAACACTCTTGTTTTGGTTTCAATTGATATCTTTTTATTGGTCAGTATGTTTTTTATCTTGAAAAAGGCTACCTTCGCAATGGCAATTCTTGTTCTAATCTCTTCAAGGCATCTCCCATCTAATGTTATGACTGTTCCGAGATAACTGTACCAATTCACTTGTTTAAGAATATGCCCATTTACTTGTATATAACATTGTGGTATTTCCTTCTTCCCAGTGACGACCATAATCTGCGTCTTCGTACAGTTTAATTCTAACCCTAGTTGTTCACTGTGTGCAACTACAGTATCTACTAAAATTTGCAGGTCCTGTTCATTGTCTGCAATCAAGACTGCATCATCTGCATATCTAAAGTTATTGATGTATCGTCCCCCAATGATGATTCCTTCCATATCTTCCATATTTCTGAAAATATGTTCACTGCACAGGGAAAAAAGATCTGGAGACATTACACATCCCTGTCTCACACCTCTCTTAATAGGCTGCTATTGATCCACTTCATTATCAATTCTTATGGAAGCTTGTTGTTTCCAATATATGCTTTTTACAAGACTAATGTATTTTCCATCAATTTGTAGATCTTCAAGCATCCTTACCATGTCGACATGTCTCACTTTATCGAAAGCCTTTGTGTAGTCAATAAAGCAGAGGTGTAGATCTTCGTTTACTTCTAAAGAACACTCAATTACTGTTCTCAGTATATACACAGCATTTACTGTACCCTTGCCTTCTACAAACCCTCACTGTTCTCCTATTTCATGTTGTATTGTCTTCCTCACTCTTTGCATGATAATTCTTAGCAAAATCTTCGTGATGTGACTCATTATATTAATTGTTCGATGTTGATCATATTCCAAGGTTCCTGATTTCTTTGGGATTCCAATATATACATAATTCATGAGGTATATCTCCAATATCATTTATTGTATTCAGCAGACTGGTAACTTTATCTATTCCATATTCTTCTAAAACATTAATCATTTTTATTGTGATGCTGTCTGAACCAGGGGTCCTGCCAGTTTTCATATGGTTAAGAGCATTCTGAATGTCCATCTTCAAAATTGATGGTCCCTCATTATAATTTTGAATATCATACTGGTCTTCTCTGTTATCATCATAGAGGTTTTTCACATAATCTGACCATACAAGTAAAATCTGATCTTTTTCTATTATGATTTTTCCATCTTTTGTCTTTAGACAGCCTGCTGATGTACGTGTTCTTTGATTAGTAAGCACCCGAATTTTTGTTTGCATTAGTTTGGTATTGTTGCTGTTGTGTTGTTTCCCAATTTCTGTGCAATTTTTCTCAAGCCATGCTTCTTTTTCCTCCTCACATAATGTTCTGACTTTTCTGTGAATTTCTTTATGTTTGGCAGGATTATTTTTGTTCTGTCTTATTGTTTCCAATAGTTGTAGCATTTCTTCAGTCATTCATGTCTTACGACCCACTGTCTTTAATTTTGGAATAGTTTTTTCTGCAGCCAAACTGACTGAATTCTTCAACATTTCCCATTGATCATGAACATCTTGAAATAGGATCTCTAGATAAGACAATATATCAAATTTGTTCTTTAAATCAAATTTGTTCTTTTGTAAAGGATATGCGAAAAAAAAAGTACTAGACCACGTCCAGAACCTGTTTGTGAGCAGTGGAAGTGGTGATCATGATTGTGTCTGTTCAGAGTGTATCTTGTGAAGAGCTGATATATTCGACATCAAGCTCGCACACACCGTACGTACATCACAATCGCCATCAAAAAGGTGGGCAATTAAACGAATCAAGTGGCGACTGCGATGCTCGACCTTAACCAGGAATATCACGTTAAAAGCGGTGAAGACAGACAAGAGCGTTATGGTGTTGGGGGGGGGGGGGGGGTGTAAAAGAAGAAAGGTCGCAAAGAAAAAGAAAGATAGTCAATCAACTGAGGTCGTCGACCGCTACACTCTAATGGAGATACTGAGGATGGGATTCGAAAACGTATGGACTGAATGGTTCGATGTGAGTTAGGATAATCTGAGGAACGAGCTACCACACACATTACCTACCTACATACCTACCTACTTTACTAACCAACCAACTAAGTCTAACTAAAGAGCATACTATAAAACAAGAACAAGATACAGACACCGGATAACACAAATAAAGCAGGCACGCAGAGATCTATCAAATGAGACGTCCACAGAATTAAAGAGAGCCACACAGGACAAGACAACTAATGACTAGAAGCTCCAATAGCCACAGGAATGACATACTTGATGCTGATAAGAAAACAAATATATACCACGCCTAGATGTAGTCTTAGAACTCTCTTCTGGACTATTTGTCAGCGTCCCCGCATCATACTTTCCCGCGTACGATTGTCCACCAGGCGCTGATTGACTGCTGTCTCCCAGTCCAGTAACCAAGTCCTCCATGATCCACTCAAAACCACTGCCGTGACCACAGCATTTCAGATACCCAGACATGATGGTATACTATGCCGACGCTCCTCGATGCTCAGATCCTACGTAATGTCAGCATTCAGCTTTTTTAAAATTTATTTTACTCGCAGTTTTATTTTCTGTAACAAGCATATATACATTTCCGAGCGAACCGCATTGTTATAATCATGCACGCGGTACTCGAACGTATACTTGTCAAGTCCACAACCAGGAAACAGATGAGTAACTTTACATATATTTTCATAAATAATTTTTCACGCAATCGGTATGTGTTTGTTGCGCAATGTCCAATTTGTTAATTCTGACCGTGATTCTAGTAAAGCTGACCGATTCTCGTTATTTTTGGTGATTCAATCAATATACAAACGCAAACATCAGACTGTTCTAATCATCATCATATATTGTATTATATATGGCACTGACTGGTGCCCTAAGGCAAGGAAACGAGGGCCGATTTACCGTAAATAACTTGAGGGCAATGACACAAACGTCTAGCTATTGATCTTCCACAGACAGCCAGCACGGGATTACTTCCGTGTCTCACCGCGTTGAGCTGTGAAACACGCTAAACAAAATTTTTGTTCTTAATGGTGTGTCTTGATTTAACATTACCTTTTTTTTCTCTGTGCATGTAATTTATGTGGTAGGGAGGGAGGAGAGAGAGAGAGAGAGAGAGAGAGAGAGAGAGAGAGAGAGAGAGAGAGAGAGAGAGAGAGAGAGAGAGAGAGAGAGAGAGAGAGAGAGAGAGAGAACGAATGAACTTTATTTTCAAAGGGTCAAAAATTGGGCACATAGGCCCATCTTACATTCAGCCCTTTCAATCACTCATCCTTCGTACATCAGTTATCTATTGTGCATGTTTATTCACGTAGAAACAAAAATGTCAAATGAATGTTGTGAACATGAACAATGCAAACTACCATGTTATGAGGCAGGTACGCGCTCACGCATGCACGCGCGCGCGCACGCACACACACACATAAATACATCATTTGAGAGAGAGAGAGAGAGAGAGAGAGAGAGAGAGCGTGCACCATGCGCGAAACACACACACACAGAGAGAGAGAGAGAGAGAGAGAGAGAGAGAGAGAGAGAGAGAAACAGAACAAGAGAGAACACGACAGAAAGACAGAGCGAGACAGAGAGAGCGAGAGACAGACAGAGACAGAGCGAGAGACAGAATGAGACAGAGCGAGAGACAGACAGAGAGAGTGAGAAAGCGAGATAGAGACAGAGTAAGAGAGAGACAGACAGAGAAAGAGACGGACTGAGAGACAGACAGAGAGGGAGCGAGACAGAGCAAGAGACACAGACAGACAGAGGGACAGAGCGAAAGGGAGACAGAGAGAAAGCAAGAGAGTGAGAGAGAGAGAGGGAGGGGTCGTATGTACAACGTTGATATACCCTCCAGCCGTCGGGAAGGCTCTCAATCTGTCTCCAGCATGCTCCAGCCCAATGTGTCTGTAAGGTCCCGTGTTGCTATACCCTCCAGCCGTCGGGAAGGCTCTCAATCTGTCTCCAGCATGCTCCAGCCCAATGTGTCTGTAAGGTTCCGTGGTGCTATACCCTCCAGCCGTCGGGAAGGCTCTCAATCTGTCTCCAGCATGCCCCTGCCCAATGCGTCTTTAAGGCCCGTGTTGCTATACCCTCCAGCCGTCGGGTGGAGCCCAGCCTCTTCTCTCAGGAACCCCGCCTTCCATTACTGGTCTTTGTAAGCCAATGTAGCATTTAAGTATTTCAGTTTCCGAGACATGAAACCTAGATAGATGAACAGATGCATGCCAGACAGACCAGGGGACGCAGGCAGTTAGAATGGCGCAGGTATATAATAGTAGAAATGATAAAGAATAAAAAGAAAAAGAAAAAAAAAGAAAAAGAAAGAAGGAATGGGAAGCAGTCTTGTGCAAGTTCTTGAACAGCCATCATTATATACCATGCCGATAAGTGTGAGTGGTCATGTTTTGCCATCTCTGACGATCACCAGAGTCGTGGATCAATTCTGTGTTCTTGTCTCGACCACGCCATGTGGCTAAGCCATCCACCTTGTTCTACCTTTCCCTTGCGCCCCCTCCCCCCAATCTTACCAGTTATCACCAAGTTCTCTAGTTTACTTCTTCTCATATAGTGCCCAACAATTTTGACTGTCTACGTCTTATTTCTCTAATCAGTTTACTCAACAACCATGTAGCAGAAATAACAAACAGATACAGCTGAAGTGGACAAGGTTAAAGGCAGCTGCATGCCTTTTACAAGGCACAACATTTTTGGGAAGCTGTTTGTCATTTATAGGCAATTTTTACATTCAGTAGTTTGCCACTAGCAATGGCAAACTACTGAGCGTAATCTTGCCAAAAAATCAACAATCAGCTGAAAGATGCTGATGCTGACAGCGATGTTCTGTAAAAGGATATGCGAACAAAGAAATCAATTTGCCACTGCTTTTTGCACGACCAACGCTCATACCACTGATAAAAATCAACACATGGCGATCTGCTTACAAATCGCCTGCAGCTGATTTCGAACATATTGCCACAGACGCGGCCAGCAAGTGTAGGAGAAGAATGAACAAGAAGCAAGGAGTCGAATTTTAGTTTTATGCAGGATCCATATACAGAGGTGCCGATCTCTCTGGCTGTGGGGTTACAACACTTTCTCTCTGTAATCCCGTTTATCACGCAGTCTCGTAGCGGAGCGAGAGCTGAGGCGGTTCGACCCCCGCTCGTGACTTGCGGGATACTGAGCCGGCCGCTCAGAAAGCAATGGCAAACTACTGAGCGTAATCTTGCCAAGAGATCAACATACAGCTGAAAGATGCTGGTGTTGACAGCTAAGTCCTGTAAAGGATATGCTTAAAAAAATATATATACAGAGGAAGTGGACAAATAGACAGGGGGAGATAACCACAATGTTTAAGTCTAGTTACAACAGATAGCTGGTCCTAGTTCCGAGGCTTAAAATCTTTTCTTTTTAATATAATTACCACACAGCGGAAAGCTAACAACCGCCTACAGTCTGTATTCACCACAGTATGTGGCTGTCTGCTGGCAATTATAGTTTAGTAATGCGAGGGAAATGTCATAGGTTACGTCAGGAAATATCTAGCGAAGGTCACTGCAGAGGTTATCCAGACGGGAGTGTTAGTATCGCCGGAATATTGACAGACGAGCGACTCTTCTCACAATTTATGTGTTAACTGATATGATAATCCAGTTATAGACATAGTATCCTGCACTGAACATAAAGTTGTTTATATAAAACACCCAAGTATCCCTTTGTTGAGCATCTTAATTTCTTAAATGGGACCATCTGGTGTTTGCCTAGATCCTCATACTTTATTGTTTCTTAGTTGCGTATACTTTACAGGATGTCGCAGACAATACCAGCATGTTGTGCTGTTATGATCTCTTGGCAAGTTTGTCATTGCTTTCTGAACAATATCTTAAATAGTTTTGATGCCCTAACATAAAAAAAAAACAACAACAACAACTAAAGTACTCCTTTTCCACAAATCACATTGGGTATATGGTGCTAGCCCCACATTTGTAGACCAATCAGCACTCAATGGGTCATCTGGTCAATACCATGATGGCCATCTTTATCTCCATGACATTTCCAGTTACTGTAATCTGGGTGGACAAGGAGGCCCAGGTCAAAGAAAATCATCCACTCCTCTAAATGGACTCGAAAACACAAACACTGAGGGCAGGCAGGTAGGCGAACACGTAGATGCCATGACGTGTTGAAAGCACCTGTATCATGTGTACTGACTAGTCATGATATATTTGATGCATTCATCAAACATCAGTCGACGTGATCGAAACGATAAGAGTGCTTGCTTTAACACTTCCCGAGCCCTGATGGCAAGGTAGGTGGTTCTACATGACGTTGGAAAAGTTGACTTCTCGTTCAGAAAGCAACAGCACAGTACTGCACGTAAAATTACCTAGAAAATCAACCTAGCGTTGATCGTAACATTCTGCAAATGACATGCAGCATACATTACCAGCGGCAGACATGAAATTCAATGGACTCACATGATAAAGTTGCTCAATATTCTGGACTTTGCTGACGAGATTGTCCTCCTGTCTCGCACAATAAATCAGATGCAGGATAAACTAACAACACTGGATGAGAGGTCACAACAAGTAGATTTACAAATGTACAGATGACAGACACAGATAATGAGAATAAATCTCTCAAATGATAAATTGATCTCCCTTGGAAAAACCTCACTTTAAGGGACATAATCAGACACCTACTTAGGTAGCAATGTAGACAAAGAGGGTGGAACAGATCAAGATGTAAGAGTAAGAATAGAGAAGGCAAGAGACGCTTTTATAACACTAAGGCATTGGTGGAATGCAACAGATATTAAACTTAGCACAAAACAGAGCATTATATTCTAACTTTAAATCAGTACTATTATATTGATCAGAAACATGGAAAACGTAAAGAATTACAAATAAACTACAGACATTCACTTACTGGTGCCTGCGCAAATAGAAGGAATAAAATGGTATGACAAAATCACTAAGGAGGAGTTCATGGAGAGAACTAAACAAATATGGATGAACCAAGAGGTGGGGAAAAGACACTGGTAATGGATAGGACACACACTGAGAAAGACCGAGAATAGTATCACTATAAAATTCTTAGTCTTTGGCACCCAGTGGGCAAAAAAAACAACTGATGAAGACCTAAAAACTCACGGAGAAGCGAAATAAAAACAGAAATGAGCAATATGGGGAGGACATGGACAGAGCTGTATGGGATTGTTAAATATAGGGCAGATTGGAGTGAGTTGGTTGAGTGCCTTTGTCTCTTTAGGGGGTAGAAAGCAAACAGAGATTGAATGTTATGAACAAAACAGAATCAGAAGCTAAGTTTTGTGTATATGAACATTTACGATACTTTTACTCAACAAACAATTTGCTGTGGTAAAGGCACATTTTTAATTCCAGAAGTGTGGGACAGTTTTGCTTAAAAGTTTGGGAATCACTGAGATACAGTCATTAGGACCAAGCATGACACCAACAGGAATTATAATGGTCATTGATCTGGCCTATATATAACCTGCAACGCTTCTTCCTCCTCAAGCAGTTAGGTTTCTAAATTAACATAGGAGTGTTTGTAAGACAAAGTACTCCTGTCATGCACCTTCACAACAGACGGAGACAAGATTTGTAATGGTAATGTTAGTTATTATAACATAAAGAATGAAACACGTTGGTGGTGCTATATAATATGAACCCTAACCTCAAATGAATGGAGAGAATGAAAGAGCAGTTTCAAACAGTGGGCATATCCAACATGTGAAGAATAAGAGTTTAATATTGTAACATTGAAACTGAAGGTTGATTATAAGTAGACAAGTGGGTATTCAACACAGATGGATAGAGAACAAGCAGTGAACGGGCATTTAGGTAGCAAGAGAGACAAGGAGTGAGGTAGGTGACAAACAAACATATGGACAAGGATTTTTGTTTTTTTTATTTTTTGGACGTTAGCTCACTCTGAACTCAAGTGTAGTCCATACACACTAGTACTGGACTGAATTTTGGGTGTGTATTGGCTTTCCATATTACCAGTGTCCCTCTTCATCAGGCAAACCGACACCAACTTCAGACGTACTTGTAATTTACGTTCCCAAGTCAAGGACGAGAGGTCAACATTTTAATCCAGTTGATCACTGTAGGGGTTGAACATCCCCCCCCCCCTTCCAAACACATCAGTATCAGTACACCTAATGTTTTTAAGAAGAGGCGGCCTTATCCATTCAGCCATGCTGACCTCTTTTTGTTTAATGATATCCACCATTTATCATGCTTAGTGTGTTACATTTATTGCTTCAACTGTCATAAACATTAACATTAAATTTCTCTTATACAAGTTTTATACATATATACACTGTTTTATACATTAACATTAAATTTCCCTTACACAAGTTTTATACATATATACACTGTTTTATACATTCAACATGTGTGATTAAATCCTGTTATGTGTCATGTGTCAAGTTGCTGTGTTTTTGTAAAACATTTGTAGTTTAGATGTGAGCAACCAAGGCAGGAAGTAGGATGTTTCTTGTTATAAAGATATCTTAGGGTAACTGAACACTTAGGGCTGCTCGTAATTATAGCTGCTCTGGATATGTGGGTGTGTATTAATCCCTAGACAGGTCATAAAGTTTTGAGTTATTGATAATCAAAACTCTACATATTCAAGACTGGTCAACATTCTGTAAAATTCAACATCTTACAGACAGATGGTGCCTTCTCCCCTAATCCTGCTGTCACAAAGACAACAGACAGGAAGAATAAAAACCACATAGGATGTACATGAAAGACAACAGGCAAGAAAACACACAATATATCTACAAAACAAAACAAGATAGACAAGAATAGAAACCCCACAAGATGTCCAAAAAGACAACATACAGACAAGAACAGAAACCACAAGATATATCCACAAAAGACAATATACAGACAATAACAGAAACCACACAATATATCCACAAAAGACAACAACAGATGAACAATGTTTCTACTACTCACGTAAAATCAGGTTTGTCAGCGCACAGGCAAAAATATATATGCACAGCAGTGATAACGATAAGATGAATAAGTAAAAATAGCGATAGTTCCTTCGCCCAACACAGTTGCCGACCCAAGGGCAATGGTGGTCAAAGCGTTCTGAAATGGATCAACAGAACAAATGTAAATTGACCCCATTCTGTGATAACTCCCTTACATGTGCATCCAATCACATGTCACCAGGCATACTGACAATAGGGTGTTATGTTCACATTTACCATGACCAGATGGCACTCATGGATTAATATGGTCAGTACCACACACAGCTCCGTGGCAAAGTGGTTACAAATACAATCAGTAATCCCGCATACCATGTTGAAAACACAGCTGCGAGCAATTTAGAAGCAGACCGGTTTGCAAGTAGACAGCGTTGCATAGGTTTCCCTACAATAGTATGAGTGCCTGTCATTTAGAAAACAACAGCAAAATATTGAACGTAAACTTGCCTAGTTATCACAAACAGCCAAACAATGCTGGAGTTGACTGCTATGTCCTGTAAAGGATATGCAACTAACTGTTTTTAAAAACACACCACCCACATTCTCTTGCCCTCACACATCACCCCACATTTTCTTGCCCTCACACACCACCCCACATTCTCTTGCCCTCACACATCACCCCACATTCTCTTGCCCTCACACACCACCCCACATTCTCTTGCCCTCACACACCACCCCACAATCTCTTGCCCTCACACATGACCAACATTCTCTTGCCCTCACACACAACCCCACAATCTCTTGCCCTCACACACGACCAACATTCTCTTGCCCTCACACACCACCCCACAATCTCTTGCCCTCACACACCACCCCACATTCTCTTGCCCTCACACACCACCCCACAATCTCTTGCCCTCACACACGACCAACATTCTCTTGCCCTCACACACCACCCCACAATCTCTTGCCCTCACACACGACCAACATTCTCTTGCCCTCACACACAACCCCACAATCTCTTGCCCTCACACATGACCAACATTCTCTTGCCCTCACACACCACCCAACAATCTCTTGCCCTCACACACCACCACATTCTCTTGCCCTCACACACCACCCCACAATCTCTTGCCCTCACACACCACCACATTCTCTTGCCCTCACACACCACCCCACAATCTCTTGCCCTCACACACCACCCCACAATCTCTTGCCCTCACACACCACCACATTCTCTTGCCCTCACACACCACCCCACAATATCTTGCCCTCACACACCACCCCACAATCTCTTGCCCTCACACACCACCACATTCTCTTGCCCTCACACACCACCCCACAATCTCTTGCCCTCACACACGACCAACATTCTCTTGCCCTCACACACCACCCCACAATCTCTTGCCCTCACACACCACCACAATCTCTTGCCCTCACACACCACCCCACAATCTCTTGCCCTCACACACCACCACATTCTCTTGCCCTCACACACCACCACATTCTCTTGCCCTCACACACCACCCCACAATATCTTGCCCTCACACACCACCCCACAATCTCTTACCCTCATACACCACCCCACAATCTCTTGCCCTCACACACGACCAACATTCTCTTGCCCTCACACACCACCCCACAATCTCTTGCCCTCACACACGACCAACATTCTCTTGCCCTCACACCCCACCCCACATTCTCTTGCCCTCACACACACCCACATTCTCTTGCCCTCACACACCCCCCCACATTCTCTTGCCCTCACACATCACCCCACATTTCTTGCCCTCACACACCACCCCACATTCTCTTGCCCTCACACACCACCCCACAATCTCTTGCCCTCACACATGACCAACATTCTCTTGCCCTCACACATCACCCCACAATCTCTTGCCCTCATACACCACCCCACAATCTCTTGCCCTCGTACACCACCACAATCTCTTGCCCTCGTACACCACCCCATAATCTCTTACCCTTACACACCACCCCACAATCTCTTGCCCTCACACACCACCCCACAATCTCTTGCCCTCACACACCACCCCACAATCTCTTTCCTTCACACACCATCAACATTCTCTTGCCCTTACACACCACCCCACAATCTCTTGCCCTCACACACCACCCCACAATCTCTTGCCCTCACACACCACCCACATTCTCTTGCCCTCACACACCACCCCACAATCTCTTTCCTTCACACACCACCAACATTCTCTTGCCCTCCTCACAAACCATCCCACAATCCCCTTCCCTCTCACACCAACCACATTCTCTTTCCCAGATCTCTAGCACCTTTTCTAAGGCTGGATCAAACCCAGAGCTGCACTAGTTGGAAGAAATGCGACCTTGTCTTACCTAGAATTTAAACCATTGTGTTGGTGTCTATTTCATGAAACTAACTCACACAAGTAGATTTTGTGAACGAAATCACATTGCTACCATGTCTGTTAAACTAAATTATAACACTAACAAACTGGTTAATAAATTACACCCCAACCAACTTGGTGACACTAAATCAACACCTCTGCTAATTTTATGACAATAAATCACACAGCTGCCAATCCGATCACATTAAATCACACTGGTGCCACAATCTGGTGCACTAAATCAACACTTCTCCTAATTTTATGACACTAAATCATACAGCTGCCAATCAGATATCAAATCACTCTGGTGTCACAATTTGGTGTCACAAAATTACGCTGCTACCAATTTTGTAAAACTAAATGTTATGTGAAACTAAATTATATGTATGCAGATTTTGAGCAGATCATGGCCGGAATGCTATGGCATGGTTTTGATACTAACTTCGTGAAGGTAACTCGATTCCCATGAACTTAACTCATAATATAAAGCACTAAATAAGAATGAGCGAATGTCAGATGAATTGGTACTCCTCCTATGACAGACAGTAGATGCAGATAAAAACAAATCTCTTCTGTTATTTAATGGTACTTCTATGACATGTTATGTTATTTTTCTGTTATGCTTATGTTATGTTATTTTTCTGTTATCTTCTTCTTCTTCAGCGTTCCGAGCCATTGAGGTTCTTTGCTGCAGATACAATCCGTCTCCATTCGTCTCTCTGGTGGACCTTCTCTTGCCAGTCGTTGATTCCAAGAGGTCTGTATATGTATTATCTCTCCACCGTCTTCTTGGTCTACCTCGGGGGTCTACGGTCATTTATTTCCTGAGTGTAAGCGAGTTTTGTTTCCCTATTATCTTCCATTCTTTCTATATGCCCCAGCCATTGTAGTCTATTAGCCTTCACGATACCAGTGATTAGCGGGGACATAAACAGTTATGCTTATGTTATTTACAAACATGCAAGAGGAATTCAAAGTATCACATGCGTGGACAGCATCAAGAGATGGATGGTAAATACCTGACTGAGCACACAGTGAGGATATCAAGGATGAAACACTTAAGCTTATTACAACCAAACTTCAAAAGCATATCATGATGGTATTTTATGATTATGGTAATTTGATAATGGCATCTTTAAATGATAGAAGGGCTTGGTGAGAGTTGGCATAGGGTTTTTACTCCTGCGAGTACACATATCTGTAAGTGACAGTGGCCATGGGGGAGGTGGTGGTAAAAGGCATAAGTAGAAAGTACTGATTTATTCTGTACCAAACAACTCATTAACAAGTTCGTTACTTTCACTCCTCCAATCATGTAGTGTTATTACTTTAACTATTTCTATCATGTAGTGTTATAAACTAATAATATCACATAGTGTTATTTTTATATTTCCATAGCCTAGAGTTGATGACAAACATACATCATATTAGATAAACTGATTCTCTTTCTATAGCAAAGAGTTGATGAACTGACTGGTCGAGACAAGAACACTGAGCTGATCCATGACTCTGGTGATCGAGTGAGATGGAAAAACATGACCACCTCACGCTTAACGGCATGGCACATGATGATGATGATGAACTGATTCTCTTTCTACAGCAAATATTGGGTGCCAGATATACTACATATCAAACACACTGATTCTCTTTCTGTAGCAAAGATTTGATGACAAACATACACCATGTAAGATAAATTGATTCACTTTCTATAGCAAAGATTTGATGACAAACATACACCTTACTTGTTAAATTGATTCTCTTTCTGTAGCAAAGATTTGATGACAAACATACACTATGTCAGATAAATTAATTCTCTGTCTATAGCAAAGATTTGACAACAAACATACACCTTACTTGTTAAAATGATTCTCTGTCTGTAGCAAATATCATCTATGACAAACGTTCACCATGCTAGATAAACTGATTCTCTTTCTATAGCAAAGATTTGATGACAAACATACACTATGTCAGATAAATTGATTCTCTGTCTGTAGCAAAGATTTGATGACAAACATACACCATGCTAGATAAATTGATTCTCTTTCTGTAGCAAAGATTTGACAACAAACATACACCTTACTTGTTAAATTGATTCTCTTTCTGTAGCATATGTCATCTATAACAAAACATTCAGCATACTAGATAAACTGATTCTCTTTCTATAGCAAAGATTTGATGACAAACATACTCACCAACACAGTTGTCGCACAAACTGCAGTGTGAGGCCCTGGGAGGGCGGAATATTTTACACGTGAAGCAATATTTTAATTTGATCACTTGGCCTTTTATCACAACCTCTTTTGTCCTGGGTGGCGGCCTGTATGTACCTGGTGAGTTGGGGTTCGCAACCTCTGAAAATAATATATATGAGAATTGTACTTCAAAATGAAATACACACACATGGATACATTATTCAGGAAACAGTTATACAGTGAAAACAGACGACCATAAAAGCTAAAGGTAGTGCCATGTAGAAGTCTGACATTTTTCATCTTCATTAATATTAATTGTAGTGTTATAAAGTTAGATGATCAGCTCATTTTCTCATTGCCTTTCACTGCGATCAAAAATTTCCATTTTGAAAACTGGGTTGAGGAAAATAAAATTCACCATTAAATGAAGAAGTGACGTATGAATAGAATAGAGACGGAGGGAGCTGGAGGAGGTGGCATCAGAAAGAAGGGCTTGGTGTGAGTTAACTGAGGGTTTATACTCCTGCGTATGTGCATGCGTGTATGAGGCTGTGGTGGTGGAGAGGTGGTGGTAAAAGGCATACAAAGAAAGTACTGATTTATTCTGTACAAAACAACTCATGATCAAGTTTATTACTTTAACCCCTCCTATCGTGTAGTGTGATTACTTTAACTATTTCTATCACATAGTGTTATAAACTCTTCTTATCACATGGTGTTATAGACTTCTCTTATCACAAAATGTTATCATTTTAATTCCTCCTAACACAGTGTTATTAATTTCTTCTATCACATGGTGTTATTAACTCCCTCTATCACATGGTGTTATTAACTCCCTCTATCACATAGTGTCGTTAAATCCCCTTATCATAAGGTGTTATTAACTCCTCCTATAATATGGTGTTATTATTTTAATTCCTCCTATCACATAGTATTATTATTTTACTGACTTCAGACCCAACCATTTATTACCTGGGACAGAAAGAGTTACAGAAACAGCTATCCGAAACAGACTAAGTTAAGACATATTTTTTCCTGCTATCTGGAATAGAATAAATTCCAAAATTAATTCCTTTTTACTGAATTCTCATAAAATTTATGTTTGAGCACAACAGGCTTGAGGATCTTTTATAGCATAAAGAAATGTGTGAAAGCCAAAAGAAATTAAACTTAGCACTGAACTTTGAGACCTAACGTTAATTCAATACCACTGTGATTGATTGATTGATTGATTTAGGAATCGACATCACAGCATTCAGGGCATTCCCAAAAGTGCTCCGTCCCCATCCTCAGCAGCCAGCGAAGAGTTCCAATACCAATAGTACCAGTAGCAATCTGATTATAAGTCCGTCGCACCTTTCCTCTGAGCGTTGAGCGTCGGCCAGATCCCTTCGTCACTCCTCGTTGTCTCATTTTTGCCAGACCATGGTAATCCATTTGCTCCTCCGAGGTGTGCATGTACTCCCACAAGGCCACAACCACGTCTGCCTTGTCATGTATCAATATTCCACCAAGTTCTGCAGAGCCAGCCAATCTGTCCGCCTGTTCATTTCCCAGCACACCGGCATGCCCCAGAGAAAAGATCCAGGCGATGCTTGTCACCCGTGACCTCCGAAGCGAAGCAAGCCACTCCGCACGAAGTCTGCCTGTCCGCACCCTCGTCAGCATGCTTTCTGAGTCAGTTACAATCACGATGTGTGTGTGTGTCCTATTCTCCATCCAGCGGAGAGCCGCAGTGACTGCCTCCACTTCCATTCTTAAGCTGGATGTTGTGGTATCATATGCCAGGCTCTCCTGCCCCAAATATCGACCATTAGCTTTGGCTATGAACCCCCAGCCACTTCTCTCACCTCTTGACACCGAACCATCTGTGTAGATAATCACATCACTCGAGTGAGCATTGTCCTGAATTAGTTGCTGGATTTCCACTTCCGTGGCCCCTGCTGGCCACTCCCTGCACTCCCGGCTTAATGTGATTATTACTCTGCACAAGTCTAACTGCTCCGCTGGCACTCTGACCCACTCCTCTCCACGCCTAATGTTCCCCAAGGGGCACACCTGTCTGATCGTATCCTCCGCCTGA
>JACEFZ010012124.1:527500-540000 GCA_014155875.1 Cepaea nemoralis
CATGGTGAAGGGGTTACGGACACAATTTGTAATCCCGCATATCTGCGTTTAAAACACAGCTGCGGGTGATTTGGCAGCAGACCGCCTTACGTTGGTTCTTTACGAAATGGTATGGGTGCTGGTCGTTCAGAAAGCAATGGCAAACTACTGAACGTAAGCTTGCCAAGAGATCACAACAGCAAAAATTGCTGGGGTTGACTGCGACATCCTGTAAATGTTAAATCGGCACTACTGTATGAGTCAGAAATATGGAGAACAATGAAAGAAAGCACTAATAGACTACAAAAATTCACTAATTGGTGCAGAACAGTGGGAACAAATTAGTATGACAGAATCACCAATATAGAGCTCAAGGAGAGAACTCAGCAAATTCCAGTGATCCAAGAGGTGAGCAAAAAAAGCCGGTGTTGGATTTAGACAACAGGAGGACAATTTAACTAGGCACTCTCTTGCCTGGAACCTACAAGGTAATGTCAATGAAATAGCGAGAGACTTGAATAATAAAAGACATGGAGAAGAGAATTACAGACAAAGATGAGTAATACATGAAGGACTTGGAGGGGGCTGAAAGGAGATAACATCAGATAGGATGGCATGAGTTGTTGTTGAGGTGGTGGTTCAGGGCCCATGTCCCGATAGGGGATGAAAATTGGAAGGAGCATAACAATAGATACACAGCTGAAATAAAGGGGGACAAAACATGTATAACAGAGAAAGATACAGTTACATGTGTTTATAGGTAAAGGTGCACACAGCAAAGAGAAACAGAAATATGTACAAAACATGGATATATAGTTACATCTATTCATGGGTAAAGATATGGAAGAAAAAACAAACACACACACACATGCAATAGAAGAAGATGCAGTTTTATTTGTTTATAGGTGAAGTTTAGTTGCATGTCCTTCACAGGACGTAGCAGTCAACCCCAGCATTTTTGCTATTCGTGAATCCTGGGCAAATTTTACGTTCAGTAGTTTGTCATTGCTTTCTGAACGACCGGCACCTATACCTTTTTCGAAAAACCAGCACCTCTGTGTTTCGAACCCAGGTATACAGGCTCACAAACCGCGTTCGCAAGACCGTAGCCACGGCGGCCGGCTAAAGGTTCACATAGAATAAAACGAGTGGCGACAAAACCATGGAGATATATTATATCTGTTTGCAAAGGTGGACACTGCAGAAATGAAGGGAGACAAGACAAAACCATGGAGATATATTATATCTGTTTGCAAAGGTGCACACTGCAGAAATGAAGGGAGACAAGACAAAACCATGGAGATATATTATATCTGTTTGCAAAGGTGCACACTGCAGAAACGAAGGGAGACCAGACAAAACCATGGAGATATATTATATCTGTTTGCAAAGGTGCACACTGCAGAAATGAAGGGAGACAAGACAAAACCATGGAGATATATTATATCTGTTTGCAAAGGTGCACACTGCAGAAATGAAGGGAGACCAGACAAAACCATGGGAGATATATTATATCTGTTTGCAAAGGTGCACACTGCAGAAATGAAGGGAGACCAGACAAAACCATGGAGATATATTATATCTGTTTGCAAAGGTGCACACTGCAGAAATGAAGGGAGACAAGACAAAACCATGGAGATATATTATATCTGTTTGCAAAGGTGCACACTGCAGAAATGAAGGGAGACAAGACAAAACCATGGAGATATATTATATCTGTTTGCAAAGGTGCACACTGCAGAAATGAAGGGAGACAAGACAAAACCATGGAGATATATTATATCTGTTTGCAAAGGTGCACACTGCAGAAATGAAGGGAGACAAGACAAAACCATGGAGATATATTATATCTGTTTGCAAAGGTGCACACTGCAGAAATGAAGGGAGACAAGACAAAACCATGGAGATATATTATATCTGTTTGCAAAGGTGCACACTGCAGAAATGAAGGGAGACAAGACAAAACCATGGAGATATATTATATCTGTTTGCAAAGGTGCACACTGCAGAAATGAAGGGAGACAAGACAAAACCATGGAGATATATTATATCTGTTTGCAAAGGTGCACACTGCAGAAATGAAGGGAGACAAGACAAAACCATGGAGATATATTATATCTGTTTGCAAAGGTGCACACTGCAGAAATGAAGGGAGACAAGACAAAACCATGGAGATATATTATATCTGTTTGCAAAGGTGCACACTGCAGAAATGAAGGGAGACAAGACAAAACCATGGAGATATATTATATCTGTTTGCAAAGGTGCACACTGCAGAAATGAAGGGAGACAAGACAAAACCATGGAGATATATTTACAACTTTTTATAGATAAAGGTGCACACAGCGGAAACGAAAGGAGACAAAAACATGGAGATATATGACCGCCAAATATGTTTTACAATTGGGGAAATATAAAACCAAAAAAAATAAAAATAAATAAATAACATTAAAAAAAGGCCTATCCACGTCAGTGTGGATTAGGCCTTAGGTTCATACTAGAGTACGATCAGCGTTGCCAGTTGTGCTCAATATTTAAATCTCAAATCCCGAAAAAACCAAATAAATCAATTAAAAAAAGGGGCGTTTTATGGCCATAATTGGGTCATCGTGTTATTTATTTCATTTCACAATTTTAATGTTCAGTGAATGGAAAGTCACATTATAATACTTGTTCATTTGATTTGTTTGGCGCTGGATCAGTTCAGCTCTTTTTCCATCCAATGAAGCTTCAGCACTCTTATTTAATACTTACATTCAAACTGAATACATTATTATTATTATTATTATTATTATTATTATTATTTTTATATTCAAAAGTTTTGCTACCCGGCACGGTTAACCCGGTTAACAAGCGTCTGAATAAGTAGGATGTGTCAGCCACATGCGCAAATATCACAGCTCTGCTGTAAACAGGCAAGACACATTTACCTCAAAAACAAACCTTTCGGATGAATAAATAAGAGGAAGAACTGACTTGTTAAATGACCAAGACCCCACGCCCATGTGTTGCCACGGGAACAATCCGTGCCCTCAGTACTCTGCTTGTTCCTGCTCTATCTGCTCCAATCCATAAAGTTTCAAACTGCTCACATTTGTGCAGAGAAATTTTCGCTCTTCTAATAATTTCCATAATATTTCCATCGCCCATCAGCAGTGAACCTAGATATTCTTCTTCTTCTGCATTCGTCCAGAATGTTGTTTTAGACGTTAATTGCGCTGTGCCTGTTTACAGCAGAGCTGCGATATTTGCACCTTTCCGTTGACACCAGACTTCTTCAGGCATTTGTTAACCAGGTTGTTTTTTTTTTTTTTTGCGCTCGCTCGCTTTGAACTCAAGCGTAGTCCATACACACTACTTCCAGTATTGCAGGACTGAATTTTGCGTGTGAATTAGTTGTCTCTATTAATAGTGTCCCTTGCCATCAGGCAAACTCACTCTGACCTCAGTCACCTTCACTGCAACAGTAAGGACATAATTTACGTCCCTAAGTTACGGACGAGAGGTCAACATTTTAGTCCAACTGTCTGGTGTAGGGGTTGAACCCCTGACCTCGGCATCAACACACCGGATGTTTAAGAACACACGTTCTTATCCATTCAGCCAGGCTGACCCCATTCACCAGGTTAATCTTCCCGGATCTAGATATTCATCACTACCCACTATCTGTAATTTCTCTTCATTGATAAATACATCTCTGTACATATTTGTTTTATCAATCAGTGGTTATTACTTGTGTTTTTTGTTCCTTTGAGATTTGTCAGTTGCCGTGTTCTTGCTTTGACTTCATTAGATTTTCAATTGCCTTTTATGACGTTGATAGTAATACTGCCTGTTCTAACTGTATATATATATATAAAAGCGACAATTGTAAATGCACAACCTCTGTTGATGAATTAAATCAGGACTAAAGTGGGTGTAATGGCAGCGCTGGACTTCAATAGTAAACAACAAGTGAAATGGTTCGGCCACATAACTAGGTTACCAACTGACAGTATACCACAACAAGCAATCATGTAC
Source organism: Cepaea nemoralis (assembly GCA_014155875.1). Lineage (NCBI taxonomy): Eukaryota > Metazoa > Mollusca > Gastropoda > Stylommatophora > Helicidae > Cepaea > Cepaea nemoralis. Next base: position 531,500 of record JACEFZ010012124.1, read on the forward strand.
TGACAAATGGAACCAGAAGAAAAGGCCAACCATGTAAACGATGGAGGAAATAACAGAGTCCACGGGAATCTCGATACATGAAGCCCCTTACACGGACACTCTCCAGCTGTTTATGATTCACCTCGACACCGCAAGGTACAAAAGTTTTTTGTTTTTTTTTTTGGGGGGGGGGGGGGGGGGGGGGGGGGGGGTGTGGGTGGGGGGGGGGGGGGGGGGGGGGGGGTGGGGGGGGGGGGGGGGGGGGTTCCCCTCGCTTTGGACCCAAGCGTACTTCATGCAAGTGCTACTACTTCTTATACATAGGAATGATTTGTGTGTGTGTGTGTGGGTTAGCTTTCACTAAAACCAGTGCCGGCGAACCTACTCCAACTTCTGAAGTACTTGTAATTTACGTCTCCAAGTCAAGGACGAGAAGTCAACATTTTAGTCCAACTAACCGGAGTATGAGGGTTGAACCCGCTACTTCGGCATCAGCCCACTGCAAATTTTTTTTTTGGCGCTCGCTCGCTTTGAACTCAAGCGTAGTCCATACACACTACTTCTAGTAGTGCTGGACTGAACTTTGCGTGTGTGTTGGCTTTATCTTATTAAGTGTTCCTCGCTATTAGGCGAACCCACTCCGACTTCAGAGGTACTTGTAATTAACGTCCTCACGTCAAGGACGATAGGTCAACATTTGAGTCCAACAGTTCAGTGTAGGGGTTGAACCCCTTACCTCGGCATCAGCACACGCGTTCTCATCCATTCGGCCATGCTGACGTACCACCGGAAGTTTAAAAGCGAACGGCCTTATCGATTCGGCCATACTGAGGAACAAGGTGAGACAACCTCTGTTCTCAACTCTTCTCGGCTCAGATCGGTTGATTCATCCACCTCAAAAACATTCCGTTTTTGTGCTCGACATTCTTTTTGGAACTCAAGACACTGATGTAGGAGTTCTTGGAGTCGTTATATTAGGATTATGTCTTTCAAAAAGCCCCGAGTCCATGGGGGATTTTCATACGCGTCCTTTGATCAACATATGAGAGGGTTAAGTATATTGATGGAGTCATTTTGTGGTAGTATTTTGGTGCTCTAGATTTTAAGATTCTAGTGTACCAGTTTGTGTATGTGGTCAGACAAGCCTAAAATTTATGGCTTCATGGATTGAGAGAGAGAGAGAGAGAGAGAGAGAGAGAGAGAGAGAGAGAGAGAGAGAGAGAGAGAGAGAAAGAGAGAGAGAGGAAGAGGGAGAGAGAGGAGAGGGGAGAGAGAGGAGAGGGGAGGAGAGAGAGAGGGGAGAGGGGAAGAGAGCGCGGAGAGGGTGAGAGAGAGAGGAAAGGGGGTAAGCGAGTGTAGCGAGAGAACGAACGAACAAACTTTATATTTAAAGGTCACAAATTGGGCACGCATGCCCGTCTTACGTTCGGCCTTTCCAATCACTCATCTTTCGTACGTCAATTATCTGTTGTGTGTGTTATATTTACATTACAAAAAAAATTGTCAAATGAATGCTGTGAATATAAACAGTGAGAGAGAGAGAGAGAGAGAGAGAGAGAGAGAGAGAGAGAGAGAGAGAGAGAGAGAGAGAGAGAGAGAGAGAGAGAGAGAGAGAGAGAGAGAGAGAGAGAGAGAGAGAGAGAGAGAGAGAAGACGAGACGGACGACTTCAGTATTCTGGCCACATCAAACATCGGTGTTTTAGAAAGAGTAGTAAGGAAAGACATGCACCCTCCCCCCAAGACGAGACTGGCGCCGCCAAGCATCGCGGCGGACATAGAGCACAAACGACAAATGTTCATGTGACATGGGGATGGCCAGGGAAAGACAGTCCACCCAGCAGGCAGTGATCTGAGCCACGTTCTGCAAGAACTCTCTCCAGATGATGATGATAAACCAGTAAGGCCATAACTAGGAATAACCACACTCATCTTATAGTTCGGTCATATTATCGCTTGTTTTCAAATGTAAATGCTCAAAAAGAGGCGCGGTGGCATAGTTGCTTGTGTACTTGAGTAGCAAGACACTTCGTTCAAGCCCCAGCAGAGGCTGAATGCCTGTTCCTGATCAGATCTAGAATTTTCAGAATGTTCGCGGCACTGTCTAGACAGGACAGGCGGAGAGGAAGGAAACTGGTCGCCTACTTAATTATGCCGGGGCCTAGAAGGGTTGAACACTAATATCCCAGTACACTATCTGCAATAGAATTACTTGTATATGACTTCTTTCCGTTCGTTGGTTTTACTAGTCCACTCACCTGCTACTACTACTATAGTTGCTACCACTAGTGAGTGCCCTGCACTGATTTTACGCGAGGGATAGCTTTCCCTATTACCAGTGTCCCTCGCCATCCGGCGAATCCACTCCGACTTCTGAGGTACTTGTAATTTACACCCTCAAGTCAAAAGCAAGAAATAAACATTTTAGTCCAACTGACCGGTGTAGGGTTTGAACCCGCTACCCCGCCATCAGCAGACAGGAGCTGATTTCGACAGAACGACAATAAGGTTTAGGGGCACACTGGAAAGACCACTTGGGGTCTGTGATACTGATAGTTATCTGGTTAAGAACGCCTCTTCTAGCATATAAATAAAGAAACATTAGGGTAAAAAGAACGGCTATTTTACACGTGTTGAGGTGTAATGGGTATATGGTGCCAGCCTCATATTTGACAAGACCTTTCCACACTCTATTGGTTACGTGGTCAATATCACACCCGGTCGCCTTTACTTCCCAGGGAGTGTCCTGGTACCCGTGTCAGGCTAGGTCGACCTGGAAGTCGTGATCAGTCTAACAAGAATCCCCATCGATAGGCCGGCAGTTCGCTGCGCTACCACGGGTACTCCTCGTCTCTAGCATATGACACAAACAGAAGAGGGGGGGGGGGGGGGGGTTATAGGCGAAATGATCTGCTTCATTGCAGATCTGCTTCACTGCACCTGGATCTGCCTCATTGCACCGGAATCTACTTCACTGGACCGGGATCGATTTCACTGCACCGGGATCTGCTTCTACTTCACTACACCAAAATCTACTTCTACTTCACCAAGATCTACTTCACTGCACCGTGATATACTTCACTGCACCGTGATATACTTCACTGCACCAAGATCTACTTCACTGCACCGTGATATACTTCACTGCACCAAGATCTATTTCTACTTCACTGCACCAAGATCTACTTTTAAATCACTGCACCGGGATCTACTTTTACTTCACTGCACCGTGATATACTTCACTGCACCAAAATCTATTTCTACTTTACTGCACCAAGATCTACTTCACTGCACCGTGATATACTTCACTGCACCAAGATCTACTTCACTGCACCAAGATCTACTTCTACTTCACTGCACCGTGATATACTTCACTGCACCAAGATCTACTTCTACTTCACTGCACCGTGATATACTTCACTGCACCAAGATCTACTTCTACTTCGCTGCACCATGATATACTTCACTGCACCAAGACTTCACTGCACCATGATATACTTCACTGCACCGGGATCTGCTTCTACTTCACTGCACCGTGATATACTTCACTGCACCGGGAGCTGCTTCTACTTCCCCGCACCGTGATATACTTCACTGCACAAGATCTACTTCTACTTCACTGCACCGTGATATACATCAATGCACCAAGATCTACTTCTACTTCACTGCACCGTGATATACTTCACTGCACCGGGATATACTTCTACTTCACTGCACCGAGATCTACACCAAAGCACTTGGTCTTATCCTTTATGGCTCGGCCTCTTTCCACAGAGCGACCTGTCGAAAGTGTTGCATAGAGCACAAACTCAATAGCTCCAGCAAATGACAAGCAAATAAGTTTCTAATCTCTCAGGGATATAGGTATTGAATACAATATGTGGCACAGTATTGAATACAACATGTGGTACAATGTTGCATATACACTTCGTCTGTCCTAAATGTTTGTATTAGACATGCATGAGTTGTGCCTGTTTACAGCAGAGCTACGACAGCTGCGCCTTCCGGCCGACACATCCGACTTCTTGGAGCGTTTGTTGAAGGGGTTAACCTGCCCGGTCATGCTGCATATAACAACATACCAACAAACAGTAACAATGCACAGCTGACAATAAGACGGTAGTGATCCGGGATGGTTAACCCGGTCAACAAATGCCCGCAGAAGTCGGATGTGTCGGCCTAACAGCGCAAGAACGCAGCTTTGCTGTAAACAGGCACAACGCAATAACATCCGGGAAAAAAAAACTGGATGAACGCAAAAGAAGAAGAAGACGGTAGTGCGTGTCCCTTGCACATGAACACAGCAACCCCGAGACCTGACAGTTGGCTGTTGTGTGTGTGTGACACATCTAGGTCCCGCAGATCTCAAACTGTTCCTATCGGGGCTGCATTGTTGAGTGACACGTCGCTCTCAATACGCTTGTATATACCGAAAAGAAATACTTTTTATGACTGATATACATCTGGAACAGAACCAGATTGGTCCAAGTTGTATCTCCCTCCCACACCCCCACACCCCAACCTCTCTCGTTCAGCTAGAAGTCTATCAGAGAGACAGAGAGACAGATAGACAGATAGATAGATAGATAGATAGATAGATAGATAGATAGATAGATAGATAGATAGATAGATAGATAGATAGATAAGATAGATAGATAGATAGATAGATAGATAGATAGATAGATAGATAGATAGATAGATAGATAGATAGATAGATAGATAGATAGATGGGTGAATTGATGGATGGATGGATGGATGGATGGATAGATATATAGACAGACAGACAGACAGAACAAACTTTATTTTCAAAGGGTTAAGAATTGGGCACGCACGCCGTCTGCCATTCTGCTCTTCAGACAGACAGATAGCCACAGACAATAAACAAGCTATTAAAGGAATAAATGCAATATATGGCCCAATAAACATCGCTAAGCGTCAAACTCAACGCCAACCTATAGAAAAAAGTGCAACTCGTGCAAGAAACACCATCGCAGATGTAAGCTAATTCCAAACGGAAGAAAGCAGAATGCTAAACTGAACGAAAGAAGAAGGGAAGCAAAGAGACCAAAGAGCATGTTACAGAACTGACACAGTGAAAGTTATTTGTCAAACATGACCTCTGATATCTGTACCTATCTCTTCGTTTCTGTAACCGCCAACGGAAACCCATTTATTTATTAATCGCATTATGCGGACGGTTTTCCCAACGTTCGTGAGTAAAGAGAATTAACAAGATATCACAACCCTGGGGATTAAAGAAAAATCCCCGCTCTAATCAATAAATACTGATTATGAAAGGTCTAATGGCCCAGCGACAGGCCAGCCGGAGGGCAGCACTATTACAGTGAAGTTAAAACACTACAAAATGGGTCGACGAGGAAACAACTAACGTATCTCATGGTATCCTCTGCTAAGGACGGCTGGATACCGCTATAGTTCAATGAGTACCGACCCACCGTATTGTGCCCGGAAAGGAGAAGGCAGATGAACTTGCCAAGAAAGGTAGATGATGTGAACAGGAAGAGAATGAACTTACTATGAGAAATTTAAAAAAAAAATTACCAAAACAAAACACACAACCAGAAAGACGACTTTATTCTCTTGACCGACAGGGACAGGTCATCGTTTTGAGGCTTCGGACAGGGCATAAACAGAGTAAACAAGCATATGAGTGACTCGGCACTATGTTCACGCGGACAGCGTGATCAAACTACAGAGCATGTTCTCCAGAATTTCCCCCAGTACTGCCAGACGCAGTTCGTAATCCCACATACCGCGTTCGAAACACATCTGCGGGCGATTTGGCAACAGACCAATTTGAGTTGGATATTTTTATGAAATGGTATTGATTGATTGATTGATTGATTTAGGAACAGACATCACAGCATTCGGGGCATTCCCATGAGCGCTCCGTCCCCATCCTCAGCAACTAGCGAAGAGTTCCAACCCCAATAGTTCCAGTAGCAATATGATTTTATGTCCGTCTCGCCTTTCCTCTGAGCGTCGATCGTCGGCCAGATCCCCTCGTCACCCCTCGCTGTCGCTGGTATGGGTGCCAGTACTTCTAAAAGCAACGACAAACCACTGAACGTAAACTTACCAAGAGATCACACGCTGCCAAAAATTGCTGGGGCTGACTGCTACGTCCTGTAAAAAAAAAAGGATATGCAACTAACTTTCTTAACTGCCAGCTAAGAAGGGAATACTGGCCCAGTGAGACGGCACTGTATTCAAAACTGTATGGAACAAAACAGGAGCTCCAAAACACTGTTGACTACATCACGAGAACTTGTCTGTTGGGTTCTAAACTTTTTTTGGCCTTATTTTCAGAACGCCATCCCCCCCCCCCCCCCCCCTTTCGTATTTCCTACCTAAAAATCCCGCCCCGACCCTACACAGTATACGTAATAATGGAAGCTAAATTTAATAGCACATACTAAAGGAAGTCTAGACGTCCACATAAAACATGATTTGTGGGTCTATTTACTTTATAAATTGAATTTTTGAAGGGTGAGACGTACAGAACCGTACAGTATGAAGGGAAAAACAATATCAAGTAATCGGTTCTTGTAGTAACGCAAATAATCTTAATTCCCCCCCCCCCGGAAACCCTAAAATTCCCCCCTGAAAGGGGGGGGGGGGATATTCCCCACCGGTTGAGAACCACTAGTGTAGACATTACAGACTAGGAAGCTAAGAAGGGAATAATACAGGCCTAGTGAGGCGGCACTGCATTCAAAGCTGCATGTAAAGATAAAACGAACGCGAGACGAAGAAGAAGAAGAATAACTGGATGTTGGTGGATCTTTCCTGGGCGTTAGGCCTGGCTAATGCAGACACCGTTTATGGGGTGTCTAGTTGGCCGTTCTCCGAAGTACAACTGTTCTTTAGGCCAGACGGTTGTCATTTGGAGGTAGCAGGTTCGAATCCTAGCGTGCCATTGTTTTACCTTTCTATTTTTATACTGTCTAGTATGCCCTCTGATATATATTTATTTTCTCTACTTCTATGCGAGAAAACCAATGTCTGCTATTTTGATGCCTCAATGAGTCCCGAGTAATTTATATTTCTGCGTAGTAATTTTAAAATAAAAGTTAGCTGAATATCCTTAACAGGACACCACAATAGACCCCAGTATTATTTGGACGTTTGTGGTTGTTTAAAGTCAACTTGATGTTCAGAAATTTGCCAATGCTTCCTGAACGGCCGACACTCATCAACATCATCAAGTGCCCTGCCAGCTGGCGTAGGCGTTCATGGCACTCCACAGATCTCGGTCTTTGGTGTTCTGGATCAACTCTGCTGATGATATTCCTCCATGCCACCGTCTCAATCCGTCCAGCATCATTTCTCCTGGTCTGCCTCTCGTCCCCTCGATCTTTCCAGCTGTCACGATGTTCTCCAACGTCTCTCTTCTCATCACGTGACCAAAGAAAGCTGTTTGTTTCTTTATTATTGTTGTATATAATGTCCTAGTTTCATTAGCCTCTTTCAGGCAGTCGTTGTTAGTTACTCATACCACTCATACCATTGTCAAAATCAACGCAAGGCGGCCTGCTTTCTAGTCGCCTGCGGCTTATTTCGAACCGGATATGCGGGACTGAGAAACTGCATGTCATTACCCTCAAGCCCCAGGTGGTAGCTTCTGCGTATTACAAACAGCAAATGTTGTTGCCGCTGTTTCGTGTTATTGTGTTGATTGTGCGCACTCCCGCGGATGTATCATCAAAATATCGTCTGCTGTAATCTTGATCACAACACGTCGTGGATCACTGCTGGAACATACGGCAAATCTGACAGTATTATCGCACAGGCATCTTTTTTCTTTTCTTCCGCTCGCTCTGAATTCAAGCGATGCCAAAACACATGCTACTATTTAAAGTGCAGTGGACTGATTTTTGCGTGTTTTTTTTAAATGTTGCATAACACTTACAGGACGTTGCAGTCAACAACAGCATTTTTCAGCTGCTGTTGATGTGCTAGCGTGTGGATTAGCTGTCCCTATTACCAGTGTCCCTCGCCATCAGGCGAACCCACTCCCCAACTTCAGAGGTACTTGTAATTTACGTCCCCAAGTCAAGGGCGAGAAGTCAACATTTTAGTCTAACTGACCGGTATAAGGGTTGAACACGCTATACCGCCATTAATTAGCACACCGGGAGTTTAAGACCGGGCGCTCTGATCCATTCGGCCATGCTGACCTCCTGTAAAGGGTTATACTCTGTACCTCGTCGCCAACGCCAGCTGGTTTTACGGAATCCTTATGAGAACGGAACCCTCGTGAGAACCCGTATGTGAAAAGAATGAGGTTACGGGGGATCGGTAGGGGATCTGGAAGAATCTCAAAACAGAGGGAAGACCAGGAGAACTTTCAACCAGATAGCGGTGGGAACGATTGCAAGTATGACTCTTCGCTGGTTGTTGAACGAGCGCGTATGTGAATGTCCTGAGTGCAGTGATGTCGGTTCTTAGCTCAACTCAACTCAACAGAACCCCCAAATCAAGACTTCAACCATACGTTTACGAT
>JACEFZ010012124.1:542500-631081 GCA_014155875.1 Cepaea nemoralis
TATTGCGATGGCTGTGGGAATATGCTCCAATGGGATATATAGAGAAGAATACGTCTCAGAAAATGGTGTCTGGAGAAAACAATGTATGACGGATGAAGGTCAAACAAGTTATACATTCTGGATTTGAAGGGCAAGAGGATTGACTTCACTCCACCGGGTTTTACCTCATATGGCTCGGTCTATTTCCGCTGGGCGTCCTGTTGAAAACTTCGCTTCGCACTAAGCACCAACTCCGTAGCTCCAGCGAGACCCACAGGAGTGTGCGAAGAAAAAAAAATTGCAGTCGTGAATCGAACAAAGAAGGCCGGGATCGAACCCACAGCCTTCGGAGCGCGAGACAGGCGGCCATTTCCCCAGAAAGACCGCCTGCTCATGCTGGAGTACGAGGCAGCAAGCGAGCGGGGCCCAGATATCTAACTCACGTCCGACCGTCCTCATGACAGTTTCAGAACAAATCAACTAAACAGACTACAAGATGACAGATTTCTACGTCGAGCCACGGAGATCAGTGGTTAGTGTCCGTGGAAAGGACGTAAAGAGTACAGCCTTACAGACAAGCAGACAAAAGCCCAGAAAGATTATCGATTGGCCGGCCCTGTAATATGACATTATAGCAAGTTCCGAATATAATACTAGGTGATCATCAACAATTCATGCGCTATGAGAGACAGGTTGCTAGCCCTGTTGTGACAGCCAGCTTCCGGGAAGATTTAGCAGATTAAATTGCTCTCTTATGTCTATGTTTAGGAATGCATTGGCCTGCATAACGCACTTAGGGGGCTTTGACAGCGATGTATTCCAGAGAGCAAGTTAAGTAAGAACGGGGAGAACAATGTAGTAGTAGTGACAGAATCGACGGGGCTTTAAAAAAAAACCCTGAAATGTGCGTATGTGAGTGCGCGCGCGCACGTGTGTCTGTGTGAGAGAAAGAGAGAGAGAGAGAGAGAGAGAGAGAGAGAGAGAGAGAGAGAGAGAGAGAGAGAGAGAGAGAGAGAGAGAGAGAGAGAGAGAGAGAGAGAATATATTCTGAAAAAGTAGAGAACAAATGTATCATTTTCGATGTAGTCACCACTGCGTTCAATGCAAGTCCTGCAGCGCTGATAAAGTGCTTGGATTCCTGTACACAAAAAAAAAAAGAACAAATGCTCTGGGGTTTCTACTTGGTGTGCCTGACCCCGTCGTGAACAGTGTCACAGAAGTCCCGCCGTTTTGAAACTTCCTACACCACTCATACACTAGATGGACTGACAGGCATACATCACCATATTGGACCTTCATTCGCCCATGAATTTCTATAGATTTCATCCCTTCACTGATTAAAAAAAAAAAAAAAAAACGGATAACAGAACGCTGCTCTTCTTTGGTGCGTGTCAAAAGTGGGGTAAGCATTTTTAAACTGTCCTTATGAAGGCACCGTGTTCGTCTCCACCGTGATGTCACGTGCTTAACATTCTTGACATCCTTAACACCACCACAACATGGATAGGTTACAAGACAATGGTATGGTTATTGCAATTTTTATCACACTTTTAAAGTTTTCATTTGAAGCCCCCTCGTCCAAGCACAACGGGAATGATGACACTGGAAAGGAAGAAAAGGGCAAGCTTTCAATTGAAGGAAAGACAAGGTGAAAACCAACACAACATTATTACAAACTCGGACCGTCTCGTACAGGTGTATGGATGAAAATAATGTCCATTAACTTTTCTTACATGCACTCAAAAACCGTTTTACAGCCCATTTTTGGGGTCAATACGGGGATATGGATGAAACAGTAATCCGAAGGTCACTGCTGCAGATCTAATTACACATGTAAACACACAGATTACCAGCAGCGCGATGTCACGCTTGGCCGAATGGATAAAAGCGCTCGCTCTTAAACTTCCGATTTACTGACGATGAAGTTGCGGGTTGAACCACTACACCGGTCGGACTAAAATGGTGACTTCTCGTCTGTGACTTGGGGACGCAAATTACAAGTACCTCAGGGGTCGGAGTGGGTTCGCCTGATGGCGAGGGGCATTGGTAATAGGGAAAACTAATACACACGCAAAAGTCCAGTGCACTAGAAGAAGTAGCATATGTATGGACTACGATTGAGTTAAAAGCGAGCGAATGAAAAAAAAAAAAAAAGATGGGATACTTCAGATAAAATGTTCTGCATGTCCTTCATAGGAAGTCGACATCCACTCCAACATTCATAGGCAGTCTGTGATTTTCTAGGCAATTTTATGTTCAAAGCAATGTTTTCCCGTAGTGAATTTGAATAACGAAGACACAAACAATATATTGCACGGTTTATTGCCTGGCATATTTCGCTGCATCTCTTCGGGTACATACTGCAAAAATCACACAACATAACATGTTGTTTATCCATCAAGAATGATGATGACCATTCACCGCATCCAGTGGAGTTGAAAGTATGGAGCCATGAGTTCTAAGATGGCTGATAAGACCCATCTTGGCTCGAAATGTTCTTTGACAAGGTGGGCAAAGAATTCTTAACGTTCCAGGAGGAGGATCTCCTGCAGTGGTTTTTCTGTCCAGCCATTTTTTTTCCTTAGCTCTTGCAGTCCTGTTTGCTTCACAAGTGACTGCACCCTTGCGTAATGATGTATGCTACGAATTTCGGTCTTTGACAGCTGTCTCTCAATTGTCGTGAAGAATCCCAAAAGCTTTTAGTAAAACTTCTGAGTGTCTTTAAAGCGTTTCCTCTGACTCCCCTGGGAACGTTTACCACAACACAGCTCGCCGTGAAAAATTTGTTCATGGAGCCTGTGATCTGGCATGCGAATCAGGTAACTAGCCCAGCGAATCTGATTCTTCATTTGTAGAGTGGATACTGGGCATGGGCACTCTTTATAGGACTTCAGTGTCTGGGATCTTGTCTTGCCATTTAATCTTCAATAGCTTCCTAAGGCCAGCGAGGCCTTTGGCGGACTGTACAAGAATGTATGGGACAGAAATGGAATAAGCCTGCAAACAAAGCTGAAAGTCTATAAAGCAGTTGTATTATCCACACTGCTATATGCTTGTGACACATGGACTGTTTATCAGCGACATGCTAAGAAATTAAACCAATTCCACACAGTCTGCCTTAGGAAGCTATTGAAGATTAAATGGCAAGACATGATCCATGACACTGAAGTTTTAGAAAGAGCGTCCATGCCCAGTATCCACAATCTAATAATGAAGAATCAGATTCGCTGGGCTGGTAACTTAACTCGTATGCCAGATCACTGGCTCCCTAAACGAATCTTTTACGGCGAGCTGCATTGTGGTAAACGCTCCCAAGGCGGCCAGAGGAAACGGTTTAAAGACATTGAAAATCTCACTGAAAGCTTTTGGAATTCATCTTGACACCTGGGAGACTGCTGCTAAAGACAGTAATTCGTGGCGTGCATCATTACATAAGGGTGCAGTCACTTGTGAATCAACCAGGACTGCAAGAGCTGTGAAGTAAAGGCTGGGCAGAAAAAAAAACTACTGCAGGAGATCCCCCTCCTGGAATGTCAAGCATTCTTTGCCCACACTGTCAAAGAACATTTCGAGTCAAAATAGGCCATATCAGCCATCTTAGAACTCACGGCTCCATACTTTCAAACCCACTGGATGAAATGAATGGTCATCATCATTCTTGATGGACAAACAACAGCTTCCTCAGACAGACTGTGTGGAAAGGGTTTAATTTTCTAGCGTGTCGCTGGTAAACAGTTCAGATTTCGCAAGCTTACAGCAAAGTGGATAATACAACTGCTTTGTAGACTTTTAGTTTTGTTTGCAGGCTTATTCCATTTCTGTCTCACACATGACACACATCATAAACTATTTAGATAAATCATTCAAGCTGAAATATACAACTACAAACATTCACACAGTAATTTGAATTGTCTATTTTACGGTCAGTAGCTCACCACTGCTTTCGAAACGGCCGCCGCTCATACCAGAGAGAATATAAACGCAAAGTGATCGGCTCCCAAACCGCTGGCGGCTGACTTCAAACTTGTAATGTCGGTGTAGTGAAACAACGTTAGATACATTTCCGTAATAACACGAGAAATGTCAGCATGCAGAATACCACCAGAGCATACACAGACCGATCAATCAGTGTGGTCATGTCTCAGATACCATGTGTAATATCACTACAAACTACATGTCCTCGGTAGGAAGCTGCGATCAACTCCAGGTTGATGTTTTAAAGCAATTTTAAGTTCAGTAGATTACCTTTTGCCAAGACATCAACAATAGCAGTAAAATGCTGGTGTTGACAACGATGTCCTGTAGAAAAGGATATGCAAAAACTAGGAGTCAAACATTTAGCTCCAAATTAATGCGGGTGAAGGGGAAAAACAAAACCTTTAAGAGCTAGAGGGCATTTATTCTTTGTGTGTGTGTGAAATATTACAAACCCAGGAAAAAGAAGAAGAAAACGGGTAGATCTGAAATGTGCCAGCCAGCCAATACTTGAATATGCACAAGAAAAATAAAACTAGGGCAAAAACTACACAACTGGCAAAACACACACTTCGGCGAGAACGTCCTTGCTCGCCCGATACTTGCAACTGTTGTTGTTCAGACATAATTGAATCACACCTGTTTACAGCAGAGCTGCGATATTTGCGCCCATCGCCTGGCACGTCCGACTTCTTCCTAGCATTTGTTGACCGGGTTAAACTCCCCGGGTATTTTCATAGGACATACCACGGCCTCATAATGGTGAGGTCATTTCTACACCCCCCCACCCCCCCCCCCCCCCCCCAAGACAAGAAAGGCCCATCCAGAACAGCCACGTATATGATGGCCTCAAGGAATAGCAGAGGGGAAACATAGCCAAAGCATTTCCCACCACCCTAGGAGGCTTTTAGGCTATGATATATGATGCTCTGGTGCTGGGTTCATTTATGGAATCGTCAAGTCCTGCACATGGTTGTTTAGCCTCACCTTCAAATACTGAACCTTCCGTTCATCACAGGCTGTGCATTTAGAGACAAACAAGGACACAGTCCGTATATATTGGACTTTGCTATCCATCCATCCATCATGCCGATAAGCCTAGGCGGTCATGTTCTGCCATCTCACTCGATCACCAGAGTCGTGGATCAGCTCCGTGTTCCTGTCTCGACCATGCCACGTGGCTAAGCCATCCAGGTATTTACTTCTCGGTCTTCCCCTTGGTCTCTTCCCTTCGATCTTGCCAGTTGTCAACAAGTTCTCTAAGTCATTTCTTATCAAAACATGCCCAAACATTTTTGACTGTTTACGTCTAATGTCTCTAATCAGTTTACGATCTTCATTTGTTTCTTGAAAGACTTGTTCATTTTTTTTTCTGTCTGTCCACGGTATTCTTTGCATTTTCCTCAGAAACCACATTTCCACAGCCATCAGATGTTTTTCAGCTTGACTGCTCATTGTCCACGCTTCACATCCATATAAAAGTACAGGTTCTATGTAGCACTTCAACACTCCTTTTCTCGTTTCAATTGACATCTTTTTATTGGCCAAAATATGTTTCATCTTGCAAAAGGCTACTTTCGCAATGGCAATTCTTGTTCTAATCTCTTCAAGGCAAACTTTGATATCCCTCACACAAAAAATTGTTCAATTCCCTCAACACAGTTCCAACAGTTTTTATAGCGTACTTTGCTGCTTGTTTCCAGAACCAGTCTTGGTTAGTGACTTCTGCATTGATTTATACGAAGAGCACCGTGTTCTAAGCAGAGCACTGACCATATAAAACTATACTGAGCGATGTTATTCATGTTTCCCCGGAAGGCAACGGCTATGCAGCGGTGCATCTACTAAACGTGGTCGGGTGTGAGAATGAAGCAAGATTTCCCCCGTAGCACCGATATTCTTAACATGTAGGCATTTGAATGGAATTGTCATTCAGTAGTAGTCTCACCCAATGGACATTTGAACTCAACTGTCATTTGGAGTCACATTCGGTGGGTATAAGAATCCATTAGTCAAATCTTTAGAGCAAGCCCTGACAGACATAATTTTCTCATGATTAGGGGGTAGGCTGATGTCTGACAGGCTTTTTCCACTTCGGGGTTTCTGGTCACTGCATCTCTAGGAGCCACCAACTTTAAGATCTACTAGTTTATTTCTGGCCCATTATGGCCATTTGTATGTGGTGTGGACTAGCACGCGTGGCAGTTGTCTTGCATGGAGTTCCGTACAACACTGGGTTGCCAGACGTTTTGATTTTCGGGGACAGTCCCATAAAATAAAAAAAAAATAACTCTCTATCCCGAAAATGCTTTCGGCACGTCCAGTTTTCCTTTCCTGTCAAATGAAATTAAACCAAAATCTGTCCCTATTTTCATTTGAAACGACTGTTTCATTTGAAAACATCAAATGTCCGCGCGCGCAAACACAGTTGTTTCGTTTTCATTAACTTGTCGGAAGCCAGCATAACCGAATGGATAACAGCGTTCCGTCTTAAACATCCCGTGTGCTGGTGCCGAGGTAGCGGGGTGAACTCCTACATCGGGCAGTTGGACTAAAATGTTGACTTCTCGTCCTTGACGTGGGAACGTAAATTACAAGTACATCAAAAGTCGCCTGATGGCGAGGGACACTGGTAATAGCGCAAGCTAATCCACACGCAGAAATCAGCCCAGTGCGCTTGAAGTAGTAGCAGGCGTATGGACTACACTTGAGTTCAAAAGCAAGGGAACGCAACAAACCTTAACTTGTCGTCTGTGCGGTCAGTCAGGTTCTGTGTGTCTGTTGTGACTAGTAAAGAATTAGCTTCACTGTGAACACATGTCGCTCTGAGGAAAGCTACCATATGAGATCACCCGATTCAATGAAGTCGACCCCCCCCCCCCCCCCCCGGGCCACCCCTTTTTTTTCTACAGTGACAGTATTAATTTATGCAACATCTTTGATTCTTCTTACGCTTAAGAGAAATGTCCCGGTTTCTCAGTGACACAATCCGGCAACCCTAGTACAACCAGCACAGCCATCGCCAACACCCAAGATGAAGTACACGGCATCCTTTTACAGACAACACAACAGTCTTAACTGTATCCCCTGTCTGTGATCGAAATCATCACACCACAAAAGATTCACACCAAGCGGAAAAATAAAAGCAGGGAGTGGGGTGGTACTTAGGTAAGTGAGCCAAAAAAAAACAAAAACTTCTTTTGAACTATCACCCCTTTCCCGCAATGACCAAATAAAAACAAATATTTATTTGCATTAAATATTAATTGGGGAACGCTTTGAGGCCACTAAAACAGTTCTTCTTAAAGTCGAGAGAATCGACTTCATTGCCCTGGGTTGTATCCCATATGGCTCGGTCTCTTTCCACAAGGCGCCATGCCGAAAGCGTCGCACAAAGTACGAACTCTGTAGCTCCAGCGATGACCCCAAGGAGTCTTTGAGAAAAATGCACCCGTGAACCGAAAGACGTAGCCCGGAATCGAACCCACAACCTTCGGAGCGCGAGGCAAACAGCTTGGCCACTCATAAACACACGCGAAAGCGTCAAACATGTGTGTTTGTCGATGAACTACGAGGGGCGTTCAGAAAGTAATGCACCATATTGTTTTTCACAGCTAATAATGAAGATAGAAGCACGAAACTTCAAATATAGCATGTGCCGATTGTGTGCACCAAATTGCAACCCAGCTAATATAGCTGCCCTAAACCGTTGAAATGGAGCGTGTTTGGCAACTTGCGTTATAAGCAGCAAACTGATAGAATTTCTCCTTGCAGAGAAGGAAACTTGTGAACATTCACAAGCATCTATGTGATGTGTATGGAAGTTTTGCAGTCGACAGGAGTACAGTCATTCGCTGATAAGCTAGCAGGGAATGCACCTCTTGGTGGTATATTGCCTATGGACAAGGGGGAGGTGGTCATGAGTTTGTGTGACCAAGTGGAGAAGGCGGGGGAACAGATTGAGAACCCGTATGTGGAAAGAATGAAATTACAGGGGATCGGCAGGGGTTCTGGAAGAATCTCAAAACTGTGAGGGAAGACCAGGAGAACTTTCAATTAGATAGCGGTGGGAACGAGTAGTAGTATGACTTTTCGCTGGCTGTTGAACAAAGGGACGGTGCACACATGGGAATGTCCTGAGTGCAGTGATGTCGGTTCTTAACTTAACTCAAGTCAACTCAACTCAACAGTCAGTCGCTGGGTTCAGAGGATCAAAGCTGTGCCGTTGGGGCGTGTCTGACAGTACCGCTGGTGACAATCGCTGTCACAGTTTCCGCACATCTGTACGACGAGGCAGGTCTGGCAGTAAGTGACTGCATTTTATGCCTATGCCTCCTATCCTCAGTTTGTTGAACCAGATTGCGCTCAAAGAGCACCAGTCCGTTTCGTACATCTCTTCTCCAGGAACATCTGTCTGTTTGCAACTCTTTCCCACGTGTCTGGGTCTATGCCGAGGGTTTTCATATCTTGTTTACACACATCCCTATATCGCATTTGTGGTCTTCCGGTTGGCCTCTTCCCTGTGGCTAGTTCTCCGTATAGGAGATCGTTGGCAATATGTTCATGCTCCATTCGAGATACATGGCCCAGCCACCGGAGCCTTCTCTGCTTGAAGAGGAAGTGCTCTGTGGTAATATCCGCTCTTTCAAGCACATGTTTGTTTGTTATGTGGTCTTTCCACGATATGCCCAGTAAACGTCTCAGACATCTCATATGGAAGGAATTCAGCTTCCTTTCCTGTCATGAGTACAGGGTCCAGGATTCAGACCCTTAGAGTAGTGTGCTAACAACACAAGCTTTATATACTTGAACCTTTGTACGCTCTGTTAGTCTATTATTCTCCCAAACTCTTTTAGTTAGCCTGGAAAGTGTTGTGGCTGCCTTTCCAATGCATTTGTCGATTTATGTCTCTAATGAAAGATTGTCTTATACTTATACCGTCGACCCCAAATATGCAAACTTATGGATAACCTTCAGTTCGTAATTAGAAATTTTGATTGACAGAGGCGTACCAGCATCTTGTTCCGTCACCTGTGTTTCATTTAGGCTGATGGTGAGCCCAAAGTCTTTGCAGGCGGCTGCAAAACGATCTATGAGCCGTTGGAGACTCACATGTAAGGACTGAGGAACTTCTTTCACTATTATTCATTCTGAGGGCAACTAGTGTAAAAACAACTGACATTTTGGTTCAACGCGTCCTTGCAAAAGAGCTATGACAGCCATCGACGGAACTACAAGGATAACATGTCACCACAAAAAACTATACATAAGCAAGCTGAAGCCAGATACTTAAAAATATACAGTGATCTTATTTGCAACCAAAACAGTGTAAACGTATTTCTTCTGTCCATTGCTCTATTTCGACAACTGCGTCAACTATTCCACCTTTCTTCCAACCATTGCTCTATTTCGACAACTGTGCCTAACGCAAATTTACACACGTGGCCATGCTTTCTCTGTCATGTGTGTAGGTATGTAATTTAATGTCATGGACTGATTCATAAATCAGCTGCTCTATAAATCCCCCAAATCTAATGTTACAAACACGTAAATGTACGGATTGATCAATAAATCAACTGAAGCCAACACTACAAAAACATCAAACATATCTATAAACCCACTGAAGCAAATGTTGAAAGAAAAACAATAAATTATGCCTCTCTATATTTGCTATTTTCCTTCAGCGTCATAACTAGGTCAGCATGACTGAATGGATAACAATGTGTGTTCTTAAACAAACTAGTGTGCTGATACAGTGATAAGGGGTTCAACCCCTACACCCGACAGTTGGACTAAAATGTTGACCTCTCGTCCTTGACTTGAGGACATAAATTACAAGTACCCCTGAAGTCAGAGTGGGTTCGCCTGATGGCGAGAGACACTGTTAATATAGAAAGCTAATCCACAAGCAAGTCCAGCACAACTAGAAGTAGTGTGTATGGGCTACACTCGAGTTCAAAGTAAGCAAGTGAGCGCAACAACATCAACAACAACAAAACAGACAAACTATCAATGTTTTATGTTGTTAACCAACAAAAGAAAGGGTATAGTGTAATTGTCTCACATTTTCAACAGCCCAGTGCAACTCCTACTACACTTCATTTCTCAAAGAAAATAAAGTTGAGAGTTACATTCTCTGGAGTCAAACAAAGGATAATGCCCTTTGCATCACTCAGCCAAATAAACCGTTCTTCAAAATTTAGAACAAAATACTTCACAAGGCTCTTCACTGCTTCTGATTTCAATTTGTTTACTTAAACATGAAACCCCCTCAGATGTCCTGTATGACTCTATTTAAAATATTACCCACATGACCATACCACATATGTGGTCTTAAACTGAATCTACAAAAGTACAATCAACTTAACATCAACAAGCCTGGAATATACATAAGTGGCCAGCCAGAAAAAGACAAAAAAAAAAAGACCAGAAAATACCAGTGTGATCCGTTGGCTGCTTATTTTGGAAACATATTAAAGAGATCACTAATTTAGCAGACTTTCCTGACAGCCAATCCATTTATCTGTCTTGTCCATCAAATCTGGGTAATTATCCCAGACCTCAACAGACTTGACTGGGGCAGACAGGGGAGCTAGAGGACTTGAAACTAATCTCTCATAGATTTCATTTCTAGAGTGGCTCTACTAGGAAATCATAGCATCCCTTCAGCTATCAACCTACATCTGTCTGTAAAAGGGAGGATAGATATGAAAAGACAGGGATTTTGTGCAGGATTTTTCTGTTTTAATTTACTGCTAAAGATTAATGATTAATTATGTCCATGGTTTTCTAAACCATTTTATGGTTATAAGTGGTCATAAAAGGGATAAATAAAATTTATAACCTGGACAACACAAAACAAAAAAATTTGGTACAACTTATCCTATCAAGAACCATCATCATCATATGCCTTTTTTAAAATGGTCTAGGCAATGTGTCTACAAAAGGAAAGAGATGCACAGACACAAGCAAATGTTTCAACCCCAGTCTTTATCAACAACAATAAAAAACAAAAACAATTAGCTTAGTCTTTCCTTTCATCAAGCCTCCTAGTTATATCTTATATTTATTCAGCTTCTAATAGTGAAGACATGCGAGATGTAGTCCTATACTGTTTGGAGCAGGTACTTATATTTAGCAGTGAGCAATGATGCATGTGTTCATGCATGAAACATCTTCAGTTTGCCTTCACTTCATACTGAATTTGCCCTATATACTTATCTTTTATTGGCATTTCATTGACAAATAAACAGAATTTGTGATTAGTGCATAGTGGTGACCTTGGGATTCAAATGATATATTTAAGTGGAAATCAAACCTCACCTTGTTCACAAATCATGTTTATTCATAGGCAAAGTATAACCAGACAAAGAAAGAAATCATGACATCAAAGATTAGACAAAGCAATAAATCATGACTTCAAAGATAAGACAAAGAAAGAAATCATGATATGAAAGACTCCATTGTTCCACTGGCACCTTGCCCTCTTGACAGACGATGGTTTGTTACATTGTGCTTCAAAAAGGCGTAATTACTACAACCCATGGCGGTAGTGAATGTGACTGATCAGACCAATTCACACTGTAAATGCTCACCCATAATAGATGCATGTGAATACATAGTCATTTCCACTGTCATGCACCATCTTACGTTTCACATGCTCAGTTTGTGTCCTATCTGCAATAGTTTTCTCCTTTGTCTTTATTCCATTTCTGATCTTTGCCCTCCATGCATCACGTTCAGCGGCGACTTGCTCCCAATGTGCAATATCAATGCCTGCATCAATGGTGTTCTGATTACACATATCTTTTTATCGTAGCAGAGTTTAACCCCGAGATTTCTTACCCATCTGTAAGTCACCAAATAAGATGTCTTTTGGTATTGTACCATCATTCATCCTCCTAATGTGTCCAATTGATCTAAGTCTACAAAGACAGCATGGAACAAACCGTCACACAACCTGATCTTTCCAATACTTCAGTATTTGTGATTTTGTCTTGCCACTTAATACTAAGTATCCTTCGCAGACACTGCAATTGAAAGTAGACGTTTCTCTTGGTGTGAATAAGTTGACCAGGCTTCACTGCCATAAAGAAGAGTACTAAGGACATAGACTTGATAGACAAGGACTTTTGTTCTGGCAGTAAGCTTCCTGTTCTCCCAGACTCTTTTTCTTAACCTGTTCATTGTTGTTGTTGCCTTACCAATCCTGATGTTGATTTCCTGATCTAGGGATTATCAAAGACTAGGCAAAGAATGAAAGAAATGATATCAAATGAAAATTCATTCAGATTTGAGGTCAGCATGGCAGAATGAAAGAAACACTTGCTCTTATACTTCCGGTGTGCTGATGGTGAGGTAGTGGGTTCACTCCCTATATAATTCAGTTGGACTAAAATGTTGACCTCTCATCCATGCAAATTACAAGCACCTCTGAAGTCAGAGTGGGTTTGCCTGATGGCGAGGGACACCAGTAATAGGGAAAGCTAGGTAACAGGGAAAGCTAGCCCACACTGCAAAAAGCAGTTCAGCATGGACTACACTCGAGTTCAAAGCGAATGAAAAAAAAAAAATAATAACAAATCACATTTAGTTTAGTTTAGTTTAGTCATTGAAACTAAACTAAACTAAATCTTATTATTTCAGGTTATGCATTCCGACATAGAGTTATCACAATGTTGATCTGTCTTCAGGCGTTTTAACATTTAGATCTAGACATGAAATCTGAAATATGTCAGAAGAAAATATAACACAATTCTTCTGACTGCATCTTTCATGTTGGATTTGAATAATTATTTTCTGATGTTTCAGAGTTCATTTCATGTCTAACTGTCAAAGCCTAAAGATGTGGAGAAGGAAAACTCTGGAAACTTTGGTGGTACTGGTTTCACTATAACCACATAGGCCAAACTGCCTGCCAGCCCTGGGGACATGGATTCAGTCTGCATCAGGACAGATTAAAACTAAGGACTCAGCCTGAAATAGGTACCAGGAAATGTCTTGGAAAGTAAAGTCGGCCTGCGTGATACTGACCACAACACCCGATGAATGCCATTTTTTTTTTTAGTTCGCATATCCTTTACAGGACATCGCTGTCAGCAGCAGCATCTTTCAGCTGTTTGTTGATTTCTTGGCAAGATTACGCTCAGTAGTTTGCCACTGCTTTCTGAGCGGCCGGCTCAGTTATCCTGCAAGTCACCAGCGGGGGTAGAACCGCTTCCAGTTCTCGCCCGCTACGAGACTCTGCATGATAAATGAGATTACGGAGATAGTGGTGTAACCCCTCGGCCAGAGAGACCGGCGAATGCCGATTGGTTTATACAAATATGGGTCTAGTAACGTATGCTCATGCACCTTAAGGCACATTCTATAATATGCCTCAATGTGGATTCAAACCCACAACCATCAGGCTGGCAGGCAAGCATTTTAGGCACTAAGCTATCACTGTTCCCATGTAATATATAATAAAACAAATACCTAAATAACGAACTGAATAAGTAAAAGTAAAGGGTCTCTTTACAAGCCTTCTAATGTAGACTGACTAGAATAAAACAATTAAGACAAGTCACTGCAACCACAGAATATGCAGTGTAAAATGCAGCACAAAACATAATTAAGGAAAGAATAACAAAAACAAAAATACTCATATGGGATATGAAGAACATGATATGCATTTTACGACAGCATAAAAACCCTAGTATCTGAAAAACATAAGCAGATGATATATACTCTAAAAAGCTGAAGAGGATATTATTGATTTTATTAAGAAAATTTACAGAAGTAACATTTTAAATATTAACTCTTTCAATTCAGTAGCAGTTGCTTAGCAGTAAATAATCACTACAGAAAAATTGTGAATGTATTACTTTGAAAGATGCTAATCATATACAGACGTCCTAGGGAACAGGACATGAAAACAAAGCATGGATAGGGTGGATAAAAGATAATAATTAGATAGCCAAACAAAAGAAGCAGAAGACACAGTGACAAAAGAAAGCCGAGATACTTTTGCAGCACCACAAGAAAATTAGTAGGAAAAATACTGTCAACCAAGTGGACTTATTAAAAATAATAATAGGAGGGTTCTTCCTGGCATTAAAAATCAAATAAACAGATGGGTTGAATACTTTGAGGATCTTCAGAATAAACCATCTTGATATCCAGCTGGCAGAACTGGAGCTGAATGTCAACTGTGAAAAACATGTAAAGAAGAAATCAGAAAAGCCATCACACTTTTGAAAGATGGGAAAGCTGCTGGTCCGGATGGTATCTCAGTAGAAGCTATTAAAACCAACACAGACACCCCAAATGAACTGCTGCAAACATTATCCAGCAGACTGGAGAGAAAAATAATCTTGTGAAGTTATTTTCAGTTCATAGGAAAATATTAAGCAGGACTATTTTGAAGAGATGAATAGATTCTATTAACAAACAACTACAAGATGAACAAGCAGTCTTCATGTCAAACAGTTCGTGTACTGACTAGATAGCCATATTATACATAATACTAGAGCAAAGCATTCAACTGAACTTGCCACTTTATATTGGATTTGTGGATTATGTAAAGGCCCTTGATATCACTGAGAGGGAATCCCATTGGAGATTTGATAACAGTACTATGGGATCCCACAAAAAATCATTAACTTAATAAGAACAGCATATGCAGCTATGAATTGTAGAGTTTGTCATGAGGGAAAAACTAATAGCTACATTTGAAATAAAAATTGGAGTATGCAAGGGATGCCTTTTGCCAACATTATTATACTTACTGGTTACAGGCTATTGTGAAGACCAAAATAAATACTGCCAAATAACACTGCACCCCTGTCACACACATGTAATCATATGCAAGAAAAACTAACCACACTTGATGAGTGGTCACAACTATTAAGTCTATAAATTCATAGGGCAAAGACAAAAACAATGAAATTAAAAACCAAGCAAGTAACCTAATCTCCCTTGATGAACTTCACTTAAAAAAGGCAGAATCTTACACCTAAACTTGGGTAGCAAAGCTGATAAACATGGGGTACAGACAGAGATATTATAAATAAGAATAGAGAAGGCAATAATAGCTTTCAAAGCACTAGGGAAATGTGTTGAAGTCAAAGGAAATTAAATGGAGAACCAAACTTAAAGAACAACTTAAAGAATTACTAATATTACTAATATTCATTAATCAGTGCCTGCGCAGAATAGTGGGAATAAAATGGTATGACAGAATCACTATTGTGGAGCTCATGGTGAGAACTAAACAAATTCCAGTAAATCAAGGAGTGAAGAAAAGACACTGGTTCTGGATAAGACACACAATGAGAAAACCTGAGGATCATATAACTAGACACTCTCTTGCCTGTAACCGACAAGGCACAAATATAGTGGGAGACCTAAAAACACACAGGGGATGGGAATTAAGGACAGAGATGAAATATGAGTTAAAGTAATTAAGTAACAGAAACTTTATTATCAAGTGCAAGGACAATTTTATTTCAGGACACAAACTGGCTCTTAAGCAATACTCATATATATGTTATGAGGACCAAGCAGTCTGTAAATGCACAATGATGATTACAAAATGGCTACCACATATTGACTAGCACTCCATTCCATTGGCACCTTGCCGTCTTGACAGATGATAGTTTGTGCTTCAAAAAGGCATAATGACTTTTACTCATGCGGTTAAGACCAGGGATGGAGTTATTGCCTCTCCATAGCACAAAGCCTGGGCTAAAATATAGAGATCATGTGTTGCCCATGCAGCATGATCTCTCTCTCGGCCTGCCTAGTTCACTCCAGAGGAAAGGTAACACCTCTACATCTGGAACAAGACAAGCTGCAGAAGCTGCCGGATCAGCAAAGCAATGCTCTAACTGTCCACCTGTCAGAGCTTCGATCCTAGACCAGCCGCCAACCAAGGCTTAGGGCCTGGTCTGCCCTGCCATGACATTTTGTCTTTAGGTTGCATTTCCTCGCACCAGGGTAAGGCCTGTACCCTCTCAATTACGCTCTTCCACCCAAAGCCGTTGGCACAATGTGGGGTGCTAACAGAAAGCAGGTAGTACCGTCTACAGACGGTACAGACTAGCACTATGATGTGAAAAACCAAGACTTTTTTGTGATCAGAGGGTGTGAAACCTGATGAAATCTACAGAAGAATGATGGCACAGTAAGGAGACAGTTGTCTGAGTTACAGGAGAGTGTATGATGAATGTGTTCACTCATTTCTTCAGTTAAAAAAATTCAAGACACAGACACACATAATTTCAGGTTTTCACCATTGTAAAAAAAGTTATTTGTAAAATTCCTGCAACTTAATGACTTCCTGTTGTATATGGGGAGAACATACAGGGAGATGCAGGATATGGCAATAGATAGGATGACTCAGCGTGAGCTGGTTGAGGACCAATGGGGGATGGGACAAAAGAAGAAGAGTCAACCTTACTTAGAGCCAAACTTGTCAACAAAAATAATCCTGACTCTGTTGAGTATTAAACCTGGCATACTTGGCCATTAAATCCCATTAAATACAATACCATTAAACTTAAAGAATCGCTTAAAAGTTGAAAGGGCCGACTTCATCGCACCGGGTTTTATCCCATATGGCTCAGTCTCTTTCCACAGTGTGGAAAGCGCCGCACAAAGCATGAACTCCGTAGCTCTAGCGATGATCCACAGGAGTCTCCGAAAAATTTCACTCATGAACCGAAGGACGCGGCCCGGAATCGAACCCACAACCTTCGGAGCCCGAGTCAAACGGCTTGACCACTTCGCCATGGAGATCCTCACAATACCATTAAACCTGGCAGGCAAGTGAACTAACTATGCCACTGCATTTCCTATGGTAGATTATGTTAAGAAAAGTCAATAATTTGGTTACTTGTCGAGAATGTCCCCAAATGTACCTTATTT
Organism: Cepaea nemoralis; assembly: GCA_014155875.1. Taxonomy (NCBI): domain Eukaryota; kingdom Metazoa; phylum Mollusca; class Gastropoda; order Stylommatophora; family Helicidae; genus Cepaea; species Cepaea nemoralis. Next base: position 559,364 of record JACEFZ010012124.1, read on the forward strand.
CCTTCTTCCCCATACATATCTGTATAAAACCCAGATTCTTTGTTTTCTCCTGGCCCACAAATCAATTTCAATTAGTGAGTGTGAAGTGTGTTGTTACACTTAATAAATACAGCAGTACGGTACACTACAGGTAGAAAGAAGATTGCTACACAGCTCTTAAACATCTCGGAGTAATTGATTAGTAGATGAAAGATAACAATGTCTCTATATTAATAATAGCATATATTTTTTTTTTAAAGTACACTAAATTAGTACATATAATATACTAATTAGTGTAAAGACAACTTGAACTACTGTCACGAAACCAAAACAGTACTCACTCGAAGGCGAAAAACAATCCACTTGTGATGACAATAAGTGCGCAGGTAAGATAGAAAACTCCTGCTTGTCTTGCCATCATAATCCTCCCGTTACAATAAAATCTATTTTTTCCTGGAAACACTTCCCATCGCCTTAAAGACTTTGTTTTGGCCATGTTAATGATCACCTCTCGATTGCTACCTCGATCGCCGTCACCAAGTTTGCTGGGCAGGCCTGTCGTTGTTGACACCGCTGTGTAATCTTTCATTAGTGCAATCACAATCTCTAGTCAGTGCGGAAACTATATCTACCGACATCACAGCATGTATTTCTTTTTCCTAGGAACCATTTTGTGGCGTCGGCATGGGAATATCTGTTTTAAAAAAATCAGAAAACAAACGGGGAAGGATTCCGGTGATTTCTGCTACAAGGAAATGTCGCCAAGACTTTGTTGATCATTATGTCCCCATCGCGCATGCGCACACAGCACAGGGGAAGAACGTATAATTATCAGTTTTAATTTCGCATACAATTTATTTTAGAGATATTTCTTGTCAAGACTTTGGTGTTTGAATACTGTTTGTAAATAAAAGTTCTTAAAGTCACATAGAATGGTTGTAAAGTTGTTATGTGACAGATATTTATGGAGATATAGAGATACGTAACTACATAGGAAACATCTTCCGTGTCAGCGGGTGAAAGTCGTGCATGGTCGTCTGCGGTCTGCAAGTTTAAAGTGTGTTCTTTTGAAGGGACGAGTGAACAGAACTAATTTTGTTGCATGGAATTGTTTCTAATCAGTTCATAATGGATACAATTAAGGGGGAAAGTGATACAATGGCGGCTCTACCCAACAGCGAGCCAGATAAATACCACAAGCTAAAGGGTATGGCAAGAATAATTTAAATAATTTTGTTGTAATGTTGTGGTTGTATTGTAATTCAAAATTCATTGTTTGAAAGTAGTACTAGTAGCATGAACCATCAGATTTTTAAATTTGAGTATTTTCTAATGGGACCACCATCAAAAGATAGGCCTTGAGAAACCGAATCTAATGGTACCAAGATGATGCATGTGTGTCAATTAGAAGCGAAGATATGCAACTTTAAGTGTCGTGGTCATTAACGCAGAAATTGACACAAAAGATCTCCTCCGGGCATCTTTTTTTCGTGTCCAAACCAAGGTCATAGCAGAAGTTATCAAAATTTATGTTCTTACTAGTGTAGTTTGTTTATTTTTAAATGAACACCCTAGCAACCATACACGAACATCCTAGCAACCATACATCATTGTGATCGGTGTAGCGAAGCCTAATTGCTCATGTCATCTATTTTTACATATAATGCAACGTTATCTAATTAGCATATAAAAATGGCCGCTAATTAGTAGTTATATTAATTAATTACCACGAGCATTCTTTATATTAGCTTTACACCCTGGCAAGTTGTATCTTGTATTCTGCGGAATTGTGCAACACACGATATGTGTTATATCCTGTTTAGATAGTATGCAATGTTACCTAATTAGCATATAAAAATGGCCGCTAATTAGTAGTTATATTAATTAATTACCACGAGCATTCTTTATATTAGCTTTACACCCTGGTAAGTTGTATCTTGTATTCTGCGGAATTGTGCAACGCACGATGTGTGTTATATCCTGTTTAGATAGTATGCAATGTTACCTAATTAGCATATAAAAATGGCCGCTAATTAGTAGTTATATTAATTAATTACCACGAGCATTCTTTATATTAGCTTTACACCCTGGTAAGTTGTATCTTGTATTCTGCGGAATTGTGCAACGCACGATATGTGTTATATCCTGTTTAGATAGTATGCAATGTTACCTAATTAGCATATAAAAATGGCCGCTAATTAGTAGTTATATTAATTAATTTCTGTGTTTACGATCACGACACAAGTTGCATATCTTCGCTTCTAATTGACATAAATGCAACATCTTGGTACCATTAGATTCGGTTTCTCAAGGCCTATCTTTCGGTGGTGGTCCCATTAGTAAATACTCAAATTTAAAATCTGATGGTTCATGCTAAAATAGATAGCTTTATATAATGAGAGAGGAGCGGCTGGCCGAGAGGCTAGAACGCCGGACTCTCATTCGGGAGGCCCGGGTTCGATCCCTCGGTAAGGTGTCGGATTTTTTTCTGTCGGGGGCAAAATGAAAATCCTAACCTGCACAGTTCGCGGCGACTGCACTAGCCAGGCGGCCTTTATTCCTCAGGCTCAAAGACCCCTCTGCCATACACCGCAAGGTACTATATTGGCAGTAAATGACAGTTTTTTTATAATGAGAAATTATATTTTTCTAAAAACAGATTTCTCCTTTATGCAAACATTTAAACATTTGTCATTAATTAAAGAGATTGGCTCACAAGGTAGTAGTTCGAATTGCACGTTTCCGGGAAGGTTAACCTGGTCAACAAATGCCCGCAGAAGTCGGATGTGTCGGCCTAACAGCGCAAGAACGCAGCTCTGCTGTAAACGGGCACAACGCAATCACATACGAAAAAAAACTCTGGATGAACGAAGAAGAAGAAGAATTGCACGTTTTAAAATGTGAAACGCATGTATATAGTCAAGACAAGAACCCTGAGCTGATCCACGACTCTGGTGATTGTGTGAGATGGCGAAACATGACCGCCTACGCTGATAGGTATGGCACAAGGTGATGAAAAAAGAAAATGTGGGATTTTGAGCTTTAATGTTACAAAGTGGTTCTTAGAATGCTGTGGAGCAAGAAGAAAGAAATAACTGATGTTCTACAAGATCTCAGCATGAATGAAAATGTGCTCATGAACAGCATCATTTCCAGAAACTGAAGTACTTTGGCTATGTTAGACGTCACACAGGCTGGGAAAGAACAGCTATGGTACGATTCTTGAAAGAAGAGGCAGCGGTCAGCTGACACAAAGATAAGACACGTGACATTTTCAGACACCATGGACATGAGGGTGCGTGAGGGTGAACAAAAGGCCAGATATCAAGAAACTTTTCTGAATGGCCAGTACGAGAGCAACATTTTGGAAAGGGCATGCTACACGATGAAGGCAGTTTCTACTAAAGAATGATCCTTGTTACATTTTTCTTGATCAGTTCACGTCAGCACCATGTGCCTAGCTATCTGGAGAAGGTGTTCATGTCTTTCCATACATCAGTCCTTTTTGTTCTGGATCAATTCTGCCGATGATATTCCTTCATACCATTGTGTCAGTCGATCTTCTTCTTTTTCTACGTTCGTCCAGAATATTGTTTTGGATGTACTTGCGTTGCGCCTGTTTACAGCAGAGCTGCGATAGTTGCACCTTTCGGCCGACTCATCCGTCTTCTTCAGGCATTTATTAACCGGTTCTCAGTCAATCTAGTACCAGTTCTCTGTCTGCCTCTGCCTCTTCTCCCACTGAACTTTCTAGTCACCTTGGTGTTTTCCAGTGCCCATCTTCTTATTATATGAACTAAGAACGATGTTTGTCTTTTTCTGATAGTTGTATATAATGTTCTACTTTCATGTTCCTCTTACAGGCAATCATTGTTAGACTGTCAGTCCTAGATTAGTTACTCTGGCATTCTAAAGTATTCACATTTGTATCAGCAACCACATCTCTGTTGCTTCCAAGCTTTTCCTAATTGTAAGCAGTTACTTAATGATTTACCATTGAGATGTTTTAGTTAATTGCCTTGTTGATACTAATTTTGTCATATTCCTCTCACAGCTGGCATGTTTCTGGCATCAGTAACGGGGATGTCCATCTTGGGAGGGTTTGGCATGACACTGGCGTTGGCCAAGAGACAGGATCCTGACATGTTTGCCAAAGTGAGTCATTTCTACTGCTCGTTGTGGTGATAATATGATGCAGCTTCCTAATATCTCCATTTCTATTGTTCATCCGGGTGATAACAGAGTTTGATGAATCTCAGAATGCACTAGTAGTTTTGGAGGAATAGGTTAAGACTACCATGAACGGACATGAAAGCAACAGAAACTTCAAGAAACAAATGAAAACCATAAATTGATTAGAGAAATTACATATAGAAAGTCAAGATTTTTGGACATATGAGGAGAAGTAAACTTAAAATCTTAGTGGTAGCTGGCAGAATTGATTAAAAATTAGCAACTGGAAGGCAAAGATATAAATACCTAGACATTTTGGCCACATGTATAATTGGGACAAGAACACAGACCTAATGCAAGACATTGATGATTGGATGAAGTGGCAAAGCATATCTGCCCACACTTATCAACATGGCACATGATGATGATGATGTACTAGAAGATCATGCAGCCACTACCTAATCTCTCCATTTCTGCTGTTCATGAAGTGTTACATTAAAAAAAATAGATTAAACTCAAAAAGTACTTAATTTGTAGGTAAGCTTTTTCTTGTCATTTTACATTAGCATCTGTAATTTAAAACTGTCATTTACTTGCGGTGTATGGCAGGAGGGTCTTTGAGCCTGAGGAATTAAGGCCACCTGGCTAGTGCGGTCGCCACGACCTGTGCAAGTTAGGATTCTTTTTACCCTGACAGAAACAAATCCTGCACCTTACTCAGGATTTAAACCCGGGTCTCCCGTAGGAGAATCTGGCGTTCTAGCCACTCGGCCAGCCACTCCTCTATATTGGCATCAATATGGGGGGAATGTGTGTGGATGGGGGATGTGTGTGGGTGAGGGATGTGTATATGAGTGGGTGGGGGTATGTGGAGGGGTGTGTAGGGGTTGGGGGATGGATGTGGCTGATGCATATATGGATGGGGGAGGTGTGTATGGGGTGGGAGATGTGTGTGGGTGGGAGTATGGGAGAAGTGTGTGTGAATGGAGGATGTGTGGGTGGGGGATGTGTGTGTGGTGGGGGATGTGTGTGTGGTGGGGATGTGTGAGTGGGTGGGAGGTTATGGGTGGTTGGTGGGGGATGTGTGAGTGGGTGGGAGGTTATGGGTGGTTGGAGGGATGTGTGTGTGGGTGGGGAATATGTAGGTGGGTGGGGGATGTGTGTTTGGATTTGTGTGGGTGTTGGTGGGTAGTGGTATGTGTGGGTGTTGGCAGGTGGGGGATGTGTGGGTGTTAGTAGGTGGGTGGGTGGGTGTGTGTAGGGGGAGTGGAGGATGTGTGTGTGGGTGGGGATGTATATGGTTGGTGAGGTGTGTGGGTGGGTGGGAAACTGTGTGTGTGGGGATGGGTGGTTGATATGTGAGTGGGTGAGGGATGTGTGTGTGGGAGGGGTATGTATCTGTGTATGGTTGGGGGTATGTGGGTGGAGCATGTGTGTGTGGGCGAGTTTGTGTGGGGTGGGGAGTTGTGTGTGGGTGGGGATGTGTGTGAGTGGGTGCGAGATGTCTGGGTTGGTGAGGGGATGTGTGAGTGGGTGGAGGGATGTGTGGTGGTCGGGGTGTGGGTATGGGTGGGTTATGTGTGAGTGGGTGAGGGATGTGTGTGTGGGTTGTGTGTGTGGGTTGGTGCGGGATGTCTGTGTTGGATGGGGGGAGGGAGGGTGCCACATAAAATGATAATATGCATTGTTTATGCTTACAACATTCATTTGGCAATGTTTGTTTTCCTACGTGAATGTATCGTGCACTGTTGATGAACAAAAGATGAGTGATTGGAAGGGCCGAATGTAAGATGGGCCTACGTGCCCAATTTGTCACCCTTTTAAAATAAAGTTCAATTCAATTCAATTCAATCGTGACAAAGAGTGGGTTAAAGTTTCGGAAGATATGTCAGACTGACTCATTGTCATAGTAACACTGGGTCGTGAGTGCAGAGAATGGGCAGCGGGCCACACAGAGTTTGAGGTGCAACAACTGATCCAGAGGAATAGACATTAAGATGACATAGTGATCTATACTGATGGGTCAGTGGTGAGAAACAGACGTAGTGGTTGGGGCTTTATTGCGAAGGCTAATGGACGATGCTTGAAAAGGGAGAGTCTGGCATATGAGACTACGACCTCCAGCATGAGAATGGAGGTGGAAGCAGTAACAGCGGCATTCCATTGGTTAGAGGAGGCCACCGCAACACACATTGCATTCAATTCAGGCTCAAGGAGTATGCTAAGTAAGGTGGAGAAAGGAACTTTTTGTGTGGAATGGTTATCTTCGCCTCAGAGGTCACAGATTGTGAGAATTATGTGGATTTTTTGCCCTGGCCATGCGGGAGTGTGGGTGAATGAACAGGCTGATAGGCTGGCAGGGAGTGCACCTCTTGGTGGTAGGTTACCTATGGACAAGGAAGAGGTGGTTGAGCGCCTGTTGGATCAGGTGGAGAAGGCGGAAGAACAGATAGAAATAATATTGCAGGGGTTCTGGAAGAATCTCAAAACAGAGAGAAAAGGCGAACTTTCAATCATAGTGGTGGGAATGATTAGTAGTACGATTCTTTGCTGGCTGTTGAACGAGGGGACAGAGTGCATATGGGAATGTCCTAAGTGCAGTGATGTCGGTTCTTAGCTCAACAACTCACCTCAATAAGGAATCGTAAAGCATACAAAACTGTACCAGCAGAGGCGTGGAGATTTTTTAAAAGTTGTAATTTGGAATTGCCTTTTGTCAGTGTTTAGTGTAATATGACTAGGCCAAACGTTCAAAAGAATGTATTCCGTTAGTGAATTTACACAAAGAAGCAACAAACAATAGATTGCTCCTTTGTTTAAATTCGCTAAAGGAATACATTACATTGTGTTGAATTTCTGAAACATTGCCTCACACTATCATTTGTGAAGCGACTGGGTGGATTACTTCAGGTCTAATGCAAAATCGCAGTGCAGGTTTGTGGATTCTGCCAGGTAGAAAATTGTGCAACCTGCTGTTTGTATTCAATGTCTTAAAGGTCTTTTAAAACATTTAAAAGTCAAAAGGATCGACTTAATTGCCTTAGGTTTTTTTCCATATAGCTCGGTCTCTTTCCGCAGGGCGGCCTGTCGAAAGCATTGCACAAAGCACAAACTCCATAGCTCCGGCGACGACCCCCAGGAGTCTTCGGAACGTGAGGCAGTCGGTTTGACCACTTCGCCATGGAGACGCCCCCACATTCAATGTACAATCACACGGAATGACACTATTCAGTGCTATCCATCAGGCACTGGAGTACCAATTATTGCTCCCCACAAAGCTTGGTTGCAAAAGTGGAAGATGATGATGATGATGATTGTTTGCTTCTTTGTTGAGGCCATATGTGTTTGTTAATCTATGTGAACATTTTCAGGGCATCCATGGAACTCGAGAAATCCCAGAAAGTGGGGTCAGCTTAGCTACAAGAGCTCTGGTCAGAGGGTCCCTGTATTCGGTCACTGGCGTCGGTCTGTTGTGTTTTGCTGTGTGGAAAATCATGGGTGTACACAGTGTGAGTACTAGTGCATTGTTTGATTCTAAGTAAACAAGGTTGTTGCATATTCTTTGCAGTCAACCGCAGCATTTTTTGGCTATTTATGATTTTTTTGGGCAAGAATACATTCAGTAGTTTGCCATTGCTTTCTGAACGACCAACACTCATACCACTGTATCAAAACCAACGTAGGGCATTCTGCTTCCAAATTGCCCTCAGCTGTGCTTCCAATGCGGTATTAGGAATCACGTTCACTAGCCCTTCATCACAGTGCCGACGTGCCCTGATTTCGTAACCCAAAGCATAATGATTGTTTTAACCTAATATAGGTAATAATTTGTCTGTATGAAGTAGTGTGGTCACACTATGAGGTGTATTGGGCATACTTTGAGACCAGTCAGCATTTTATGCATGATGTCATTGCACGTGTGTCACGTTTACTTCTGGGACATTTCTTGGTAACCTTTTTAAAGCTGGGTCAACCTGGAAGCTCAGGTCAATGAACAAAATCTTCGCCTTGATGGGGATTTGAAGAAAGCTCACTGGACTGACAGGCCAGAGTTCTACGTACGGTGCCACCCTTATGAAGTAGTTAAATTTTTTAAAAAGTCGCTTAAAAGTAGACAGGGTTGACTTCATTGCACCGGGTTTGATCCCATATGGCTCGGTCTCTTTCCGCAGCGCAAAAAAGCGTCGCACAAAGCACGAACTCCGTAGCTCTAGCGACGACCCACAGGAGTCACCGAAAAATTTCACTCGTGAACCGAAGGACACGGCCCGGAATCGAACCCACAACCCCACTCTGCCGTGCGTCCACCTTGACGAGGTAGAGGGGCTTGAGCGTTCCAATGACCCCAAGAGCTATGCCGACGGTAGCACAGCTACTGGTAGGGTCACCCATGTCGGACAGGTCAAGGGAGAGGGACCAGACGAAGTGACGCACAAACCTGCTGCCTTGTAGGTAGACTGGGGACAGTCAAAGGCTAGGGAAAGCATCCCGAACAAATGCTTGTCGAAATCGGATGTACTGAGCCACAGGCTTGACAAAGAAGTGCAACGTAACTTTATCATTTCATGATGCCACAGATGAAAATTAATCGTTATGGTGCTAATCCCGTGAAGTCCCATCAGGCGGTGATAGTGCCGGGCCCCCTGCCTCGAGGGGGTCCACCCATGACTACTGGTGGTCACCTTCCCCTGTGCTGTGGAGTCAAGGCACAGAGGAGTAGGTTAAGAGCTATTGACCAAACACCCCGGACACTCAACATACTACAATGGAATGCAGAAGGAGTTTATAACAAGAAAGCCTCCCTAACACAGCGTCTTCATAAAGATAGAATAGATGTGGCATGCATTCAAGAGACACACCTCAACGCCAATCGCACATTTTCAGTCGAGGGATATCAGGCCACACGTTTCGACCGCGAAGGACACAAAGGAGGAGTTGTAATACTTACACGAAATACAATACCTTGCAGCGGAGTATCTGTGATCTCTGACAACCAAACGGAAATTATAGGTGTTGATATAATGGTAAAGGACGTGAAAATAAGAATTTACATTCTATATAGCCCGGCAGATAAGGATCTTACACTCTCAAACATGGAAATAACTGACACAAATTGCATTGTTGTCGGAGACTTTAATAGCCGTTCAGAAAGATGGGGATACCCAGATACTGACAAAAGAGGAGATGAAGTGGAGGACTGGGAAATAGACTCAAATCTCCATCTACTTAACAAAGCGGATGACACACCGAGCTTCTACTCCAGAAGATGGATTACCACTTCTACTCCAGACTTAGCTTTCTGCACAGGAGACATCCTCCACAAAATCGATCGCCATGTGCTGGACCAATTAGCAGGTAGTGACCACAGACCAATCAAGCTTGTAATAAATATGGAGTATGTTCCACAGGAGCAAAGGCCTTTGCCCCGTTGGAATTACAAACGAGCAGATTGGGACAGATTTGCCATACTAACAGACAAATATTGTGAAAACGTAAATACACGATATGGCAACATGAAGCAAATGGTGGAAAGTCTAAACAGAGCAATAATACAGGCGGCCACTGAGTCTATTCCAAGAGGAGCGAGGAAAAATTACAAACCATACTGGACTGAAGAACTACAATTTTTGGAGGACAAAGTTGAAGATGCTAGGAAGACCGCAGAGAGAGAACAAACAACTGAAGCGAACATCTCTCTCAAAGCCATCTCAGCAAAATATAAAAGAACAGTAAATCAAACAACAAGAGATTGTTGGAGGAAAAAACAGAAAACCTGAATTTTGACAGGGATGGAAACAAACTATGGAAACTAGTGAAAGCCATGAACAATGAAGGACCTAGAAACAAACAAATAACAATTAAACAAGGAAATGCCTTGCTTACAGGAAAAAAGGCTGCAAATGCACTAATGGAACACTATGCCAGTGCAAACCACATTGATATTACAGCCGAACAGAAGAAAGCAATCAAAGATAAACAGATACATCATACATACACAGAGACAGCAGCAGAATATATGATGGCAAATCTAACAATGGAAGAAATGGAACAGGCAATGAATACCCTAAAAAAGAAGACATCACCAGGAAAGGATGGAATCACAAATGAAATGCTAATAGGACTAGGCACTAAGGCAAAAAAAGAAACTACTAGCAGTCCTAAATTACAGCTGGAAGAGGGGAATAGTCCCACAGGCATGGAAGGAAGCTATACTAATACCAGTCCCAAAGAAAGGAAAAGACCTGGAAGAACCAAATGGCTATCGACCTATCAGTCTTCTTAGCTGTGTAGGAAAATTAATGGAACGCATTATCAATGGCAGGCTAACATGGCATCTGGAAGAAAACCAACTCTTAACACCTCACCAAGCAGGATTCAGAAAGTACAGATCCACTGAAGATCAAATAACCTATATAGCTCAGGAAATAGAGGATGCCTTCCAAGAGAAAAAGCACACACTAGCGGTCTGGATAGATTTAGAAAAAGCATTTGATAAAGTATGGAAGGAAGGACTGAAAGTAAAACTGCAAAAAATGCATGTTTGTGGGAAAATGTACAAATGGATCAGCCACTACCTTGAGAACAGAACTGCCAGGACAAAAGTACAAGGACAAACCAGCAAAATGATGCTGTTGGAGCAAGGTGTCCCCCAAGGAGGAGTTCTTTCACCAACATTATTCCTAGCATATATAAACGACATCACAGAAAATTTTCCAGCCAGAGTACACACATCATCCTTTGCAGATGACCTAGCCATATGGACATCTGAAGAATATATTAGTACAGCTAACAGCAAAATACAGCAAGCCCTATTAGCGCTAGAGGACTGGTCAAAATCATGGCTAGTGAAGATAAGGGAGAAAACAACATGCACAGTGTTCTCCCTCTCAAATAAGACTCAGCAACCTAAGCTGGTATTGAATGGAAAAATATTGCGCCATGAAGAAAATCCAAACTATCTAGGAGTCACCTTTGATCGTCGCCTGACATGGAAGACACAGGTTGAGAAAAATCGAACAAGAGCAAGGCAAAGAATGGCAATCATGAAAAAGCTTGCTGGTACAACATGGGGAGCAGATGAGAAAGTTCTCAAGAAGTTATATACTGGACGGGTGAGGCCAGTACTGGAATATGGCATTGCAGCTTGGGCAACAGCAGCTAATCAAACTTTAACAAAATAAGTAGAGTCCAAAATCAAGGAATGCGAATCATAACTGGAAGCCTGAAGACAACGCCTATTAATGAATTAGAAAAGATCACTTGTTTACAACCAATGCAGGATAGAAGAGATAGCAGAGCCCAGCAACAAGCAGAAAAATTTAGAAGATTGACAGACCACCCTATGTACAACAGATTTAATGGTTTTGGAAAGGGAAGACTGAAGCGTAGCAACTTTGTAGAAACTGCAAAACGAAGGATTAGGTCAGATCCTATTCTTAACATATCAACAGTCAAGCCCATACACAATGCACACAAGTTCCCAGCTTGGAGACAGCAGCAACTGCCTGAGATGATAGAAAACATTCCTGGTATTGAGAAAAAGAACACTCAGCATGAAACCGAAAGAAGAGAAATAACCCTAAACTACATAAAAGAACATTACCCAAGCAGGAATTGGACCCATGCATATACAGATGGATCAGCCAAAAATTCAATAGAGAATGGAGGAGGAGGAATTCTCCTAAATTTAAAAAATGGAGCGAAAAAAACACATTCAATGGCAACTGGAAAATTTTCAAGTAACTTCAAAGCGGAGGTAGAGGCTCTGAAAACTGCAGCAGAAATGCTCCTGATGGAGGAAAATAAAGAGAAGCAAATAGCTATCTTCACAGATGCAAAGTCAGCTGTCTCAATACTGAAGAGCAATAACAGCACAGAACTAACTGACCCAAGAGCAGCACTCCATGGTCTATGCCAGAAATCCAAAAAAGTTGTAATACAGTGGATCCCATCACATTGCAGTATACCTGGAAATGAAGAGGCTGACAGACTGGCAAAAGAGGGCGGACGACTACCACAGCCTGACATAGACATAACCTATAATGAGGCAAAGAGGTTGATAAAAAGCACTTATAGAACCAAATGGGAATCAGAGCATCCAGGCCATCAGAAGGATGATGCATATTACAAACTCGACCGAAGAGAACAAGTAGCAATCTTCAGACTCCGCACAGGACATAACAGGCTGAAATACCACTTGTTCAATAAACTAAAGATAGGAGATACCGATGAATGTAATTGTAGAACTGGAAAAATGACAGCAAAACATTTGCTGCAGGATTGCCCAACGTATGCAGAACAGAGAAAGATATTTTGGCCCACACCTGCTTCATTTGAGGACAAGCTCTATGGAGATATCAACAAGCTAAAGTTGACCGCAGATTACTTTAACTATATACAGGTTGACATTTAAAGGTGCATGAAGACCCAGAGGCATGAAATGGAATATTGCTTGGATAGCAAATCCATTACGTGGAAAGTCCAAATCAAAAGCCCATTGTGTGGGCTTCATAAAAGGTGGAAAAGTGTCCTAGTGGCACGAAATGGAATATTGCTTGGATAGCAAATCCATTACGTGGAAAGTCCGAATCAAAAGCCCACTGTGTGGGCTCCATAAAAGGTGGAAAAGTGTCCTAGTGGCACGAAATGGAATATTGCTTGGATAGCAAATCCATTACGTGGAAAGTCTGAATCAAAAGCCCACTGTGTGGGCTTCAAAAAGGTGGAAAAGTGTCCTAGTGGCACGAAATGGAATATTGCTTGGATAGCAAATCCATTACATGGAAAGTCCGAATCGAAAGCTCACTGTGTGGATGTCATCTGCAGACTGCATACTTCTGGTTTCCGGAAGAACAGCCTATGGTGAACGGAAGGCCCAATATACGGAAGTGAGGCTAAGCAGCCATGTGCAGGACGTGACGATTCCCTTGGGTGAGCCCAGTACCAGAGCGCTATGTATCGGCTCTGCAAGTATGGAAGCCTCCTTGGATGGCGGGGAATGCCCATGGTCTGCCCCTGCCTTCCCTTGAGGGCTGACCAGGATCTTTGGCTGTTCTATATGGACCAGCTGGGATGGGGGATAACACCACAACAGTGAGAGTCAAACGTCCTAAGAAACCCCCGGGAAGGTTAACCCGGTCAACAAATGCCCGCAGAAGTCGGATGTGTCGGCCTAACGGCGCAAGAACGCAGCTCTGCTGTAAACAGGCACAACGCAATCACATCCGAAAAAAAACTCCGGATGAACGAAGAAGAAGAAGAAGAACCCACAACCTTCGGAGCCCGAGTCAAAACGGTTTGACCACTTCATCATGGAGACTAATTAAACCATTTAATATGTCCCGTTGCAGAAACCTGATGTGGACATCACATCCTATCCTTAACTGTCCCATGCAGCTCTGTCCATGTTGTCCCATATTATTCATTTCTATCCCTACTTCTCTTCTCCGTGTGTTTTAGAGCATACTATATCTTCTTTGTGAATTCCACACAGAAGCTTTTCTAGAATAGAATTCTCAGGTTTTCTCAATGTATGTACTAGCCAGTGCTGGCGTCTCTTGATTCACTGGTATTTGTCTAGATCTCTTCATGAGCTCTATATTGTTGATTCTGCCATACCATTTTAATCCTATTTTGTGTAGCCATAAATCAATTGAGTATTTGTAGTTTATTTGTAATTGTTTTTGTCGTTCTCTATGCCTTTGATCCATACAGTATTATTTATTGAACGTTTAAGTGAATATTCTAAGTTTAGCGTTAAGGTTATTCGTTTTAGCTATAATTAATACAAAGTGTATACCTATATGCAACAACAAAGTGAATTGAGTCAGTTTAAACAAAGTCAATGTATTTAAGTATTTGGGAACTTTAATAATAGCAGATGGATGGTGCATTAAGGACTTAGCAAAGGTAGCATTTCACAAGATGGAGAATACTCTGCAATGTATTTGTGTCAGTCAGTGTGAGGACAAGAGTTCTTAAGAGGTGTATTAAGCCAATCCTGATGTACGGAAGTGAAACATGTCATGAGAAGGGGAAAGCTGGGAGGGGAAGAAAGGCAGGGGGAGACCAAGAGAGAACATGCTGGGCAGTTTCACAGTGTCATGGAATAACATCAGTATTAGAAATGATTGGCAGCACAAGAGACAGAACTCTTTGCACAGATATGATCACCAACACCACAAGGCAATCACTGGCAACACAAGAGACATAATTTTTGCACATACATGATCACCAGCATCACATGGGAGCGACTATAAGGATGAGGAGAAGAAGCAGCAGTATTTAATTGTTCTTTTCAATTTGGGATGTGCTGGTGAATTTTTAGTCCAGTATGCAGCATTTATTAATTGTATAGGACTCCTAACACAAAAGAAAATGTTATTTTATTCAGCTTGCAGAGTTTCGGCAGAAAGTTGGCTCAGTGATGCCAACAATACCAAAGAAAGACAACCCAGGGAGAGGGGACTTTAGAACTATCAGGGACCTGTTCAACTATATCATTGATGAAGACGAGAAGGAGAAAAGAGCAAAGAAAATATCCTAGTGTTGTTGGTACACATTTAGGACTACAGTCTGCATATACTGTCACCTTTATCATGACTTTGTCAAGTATGATATGGAATGACATAATGTAGTTGGTCCCTATAGAGTTGCTCTCATTATGGCCAACCGAAAAGATTGGATCCATTGCTAGTTCCCCGGCCTCTTGTGTTTTCATGCCCAAGGTATATTCAATGTCCTGTGCCCATGTTCACGTTGGTCTATTCTTTTGGCTCTTCTTCCAGGGACCATGGCTTTCATTACTGTTCTTTCCGAATTCATTATAATGTTTAAAATGGTCAAATTATTTCAGCATTTAAGACTTAATGTTGTTTATGGGCCACTTTGCTTCAGTGTTCAGGGCTTGTAGAATGTCAGTTACGTTGAATGTAGATCTCAAACTGACAAAAGCGTGAAAATATTAATTCCTGGGCAACCCTTTTTTCTTAGTCTTTCACCTGTTACCTCCCATTGGGGACATGGACCCACCAACCCACTCATTCCAAGCCGTCGTATCCATAGCCGTCCCATGCAACTCCATTCATGTCCTCCTCATATTATCCCTTTCTGTCTCTACTTCTCTTCTCCGTGTGTTTTTGGGGTTTCCCCTATTTCTTTTGCTTGTGGATTCCAGACAAAGGTCTTTCTAGTTATACTATTCTTGTGTTCTCTCAGTGGATGTCCTATTCAGTGCCATCGTCTTTTCTTCACCTCTTGTTTCACTGGTACTTGCAGCCCTGGAGGCCATTGAAGTAACATGATAAATACATTCGCAGGTATTGATCAGCATTCATAGAAGTTAATGACAGAAGTGGAGATAAGAGGTCACACTAGACGTGTTGTTTACTTGTGAGTCTCCTGGAAGCCTGTGAGTTTTAACTCTTAAAGTCTGATGAATTGGTATTCTGGTCATCAACCCTCTGAAGAGGACTTGCATCTATTGGAGTGATGGTGACGTAGAGACCTCTCCTCTACCTGGTACACACTACTGTTGCATTTGATGTGGTTACAGTATTTCACTGTCTGAAATATGATACTATTTATCAATGAGTTTTATCATGCAATGTACATATCTATCTGTTGAGATTGGGATGTGAATGGACCACTGAAAAAAAGAGAGAGAGTGTGTGTGTGTGAGCGAATGAACGAGGCTGTGTAGAGACTTTTCTTCTGCCCGGTACAAGAGAGAGACTGAATTGGAAAGGTTGCAGTTGTAAAACTGTATTTGGGATATATTTATTTGAATAGATGGAGAAATTGCTTAATTGTAAATTTGCATGTGAGTTGTGAGTGGGGCAAGTAGCGAAATATTTTATTGAAAAGATAGTATGATTATATACCTGTACGTGAGTTGTGATTGAATCATGTAAAGTAATGAAACGATTGCGTAGATGGACAATTTGTAAATTTGCATTGAGTTGTAAATGGAGCAAGCATAGAAATTTTTTATTGCAAAGATCTGTGCACGAGTTGTCCTTGAATCTTGGAAAGTAAAGAAATGATTGGTTAGATGGATTGTTTGTATGTGAGATACGGTTCACAATGAAGACTTCTAAATATAGTTGTATTTTTAAAAGTGGAAATGTTTACTAATGTGAAAATGTCTATGATATAACCTTTGGTTTTTCATGAGTAGAACTTCTTATTTTAAGCATGTATGATATGAAATTTGGTTTTTCAATTAATATTTACATGTATGTAATATTTACATACTTGTATGAAAGATTACATATTTTTCATGTATACAATCAATTATGTGAACACTTATTGAAGATTTAATGTGCATCAACTAAAATGATCCAGTTCGGTTAAACAAACAAAAACATCCTCATTTTGAATTCCAGTATAGCCCACAGACATGCTATTACTACTAGTTATTGCTACTGCTAGAGAGTGCACTGGACTGATGTTGCACGAGAGTTAGCTTTCTCTATTACCAGTATCCCTCGCCATCAGGTGAACCCTTCTCCGTCTTCAGGGGTACTGGTAATTAATGCCCCAAAATCAAAGACAAGAAGCCAGAGTTAAAGGCCAACTAATCGTGCATGCGACAAACCCCTATACCGCAGCCAGAAGAGAAGCAGACCTTTCAGACACACAGACTGCCATTAATTTGATTGAAGACTAGTGTGTCCTCATGTGGACAATGAATTTTCAGTGTGTGTGTGTGTGTTGTTGTATGTTTGTTATCTTAATGTTGCATTATAATAGAAACGCTTTGTCAAATTAACAATAAAAAAAATGTCATCATAGTTTGTGGTCTGTTGATTGTTTTTACACATTTTTAATGTCATTATAGTTTGTTTGCCGGCTCCATGGCCGAGAGGTTAGCAGCTTTCTCCGCCCGCTAACCCCGAATACTCTCGTCACGTGACGCGACAAGAATTAGCAGTGGTTTGAATCGCAAAAGTGACTTATGAGAGTATGGAGCCGGTCGCTCAGAAAGTCGTGGCGTGCTGATGAGCGTAATCTAGCCTAGGAATCAACATACAGCTTGTCACCGTCCTAGATATCTAGGGGAATGAAACTCGGGCTCATACAGGCAACAAACTCCGTTCATATGCAATCTAACATCATTTATTATTATTATGTTACAGTAAGCTGGCGAAGAGAGTTTTCGCAAGCCAGCAA
This sequence comes from Cepaea nemoralis, assembly GCA_014155875.1. NCBI lineage: Eukaryota > Metazoa > Mollusca > Gastropoda > Stylommatophora > Helicidae > Cepaea > Cepaea nemoralis. The sequence continues at coordinate 576,689 of JACEFZ010012124.1, forward strand.
TCTGCAAGTTGCGTATCACAGGAGTTTACAATAAACATGATTATCACAACAACTCTATCAGCTATCTAACATATGCATAAGACCCCTAAATACACTTGGGTCTGAAACTATCAAGTCCCCCTTAAGGTAAGCCCTGTTGCTTCCTCGATGTCCAGTCTGCGTCTGCCTTTCCACATGTGTCGCAATCCGACACGGGTGGTAACTCTCTCTGAGTTTCTCGTGGACCCCGCAATCGGCGGGCCCCATCGGTGTCCACGGGGCTGTGGACACACTGACCGGTCCTTCGAGAAGGCTCTGGATTATTCGAGCCTTCGAGTGACTCGGTTCTTTCCCTTTAGCTGGAGTTCTATCCCTTCGCTAGTCTCTCTTACTTTTATGTTGGTACCTGTCACAAAATGAAACCGTGTGTTTATCCGGTTGATTATTACAGAGGATTTTCGGATTAAGCGGACGATCGACCAGCGACATCTATTTGTACTAACAGAGTAAACACAGCTGTACAGGTTACATCGTGTCAGCCCATATACACATTTGGTGGTGAGTGAGAATGAGTGGATACACCGAGTTGGCAGTTCATTAACAGTTGGAATCACATATATTGTCACCACGGAACAGAAGAGTGACAAGTTTGTCAACATTTGAATGCAGATGGAAGCCGTGAGATCACAGGGGCAGATGTAAAACGGAAGTACCTAGTACGGAAAACAGTGCATCTGTCAATTCTTGGTTTCCGGAACATCAAGATGATTGGCAGCTTGGTATCGAAACTCTTTGTTGGGAGTTTACAGAAACTAGCTGGCTTGTTTTGAGAATCTAGGCAATTACTGACAACTTTGACAGGATTTAAGCCAGGAAAATAGTTCTTGACAGGGGATGATTTGCCACTGTGCCACCTGTGTGGGGGAGTAAAGGATAACGTCACGTGGACAACTTTGGTAGTTTGCCATATAAACTCGAGTTGAGATCAACTAGGGTGGACTTGAATAATGCTCTAGACAGAGTGCAGGGCACTGCAGTGCCAGTGGAAATAATATCTACCGTGTGTTAATTAGTGACTTAATTTTACACGTGCCTATATGGCAGATGTAGATATGATTTATAGGACTGCAGTAGTGCCATTTAAGGTATAACTTATTATAATATATTCGTTATAATTACTATAGGACTGTAGCCTTGTTAAACTATAGTGTGATGATTAGCACTGTTAGTGGAAACTAGCTAGAGTAGTGAAGTGATACTTGGCTCTGTTAGCTAGAATAGATTAGTGAAGTGTTGATAAGCTTTACTAGTTGAGTAATGAAGGATAATTGGGATCTTCCCGTAGGTGTCCCTGGTGGGCGGGGTTCCGCATTCTGTTTGCTGATATTTTTTCTTTGTCATAGCCTGATTCGACTCTAGGTGGGTAGCTAATCTGCTCTGTGACTAAGTCTAGTTAGCTAAAGATCATTAAGCAAGGTGATAGGCTTACACTCAGCCGAAGGGATCAGTGACTAGTACTATCACCAGATGTGTTGTTTCTATCCTAGGTTCCCTACCAGATCCAAGGAAACTCTACAAGTTTGGGGAAGATTTAAAAAACCCATTCTGAAGAACACCAGTTCAAGAGTCAATAAAGTTGCATACAGAAACGTAACTTACGCTAGAAGGAAATTGATTCATCAAAGAGAGTGATGCATACTGATGCACCACACAGCATCAGACAGTAGTAACGAACCGAGAACCGGCTAAGAGTACCTAGTGTTAGTACAGTAACAATTAACATTAGTAATTAGCACTTATGGACTGAATGGTTCGATGTGCAACGAGGATGATCTGTCGACTAACTAACTAACTAACTAACTGCGTACACACTGCAAAAGACTTGTGCAGTTTGTTTAGGAACATTAGGAACGGACATTGTGTAGAGTGCAACCGGTCCCTGATTAACTCTTAATACCACCGGTGTCTATTTCGGATGTTCATGAAATTGGATTACCAGAGGTCTACAGAGGCAAAGCATTATCCGGCAAGATGGTTCCGGCAACGGGTGAGACGTACTTGTTCTGACGTAACGTGCTGTGGTCTATCTTTGCTGTGATCAGCTGACTGAGTTGATGTCTGAGAGACAGAGTCTACACACTTTATAGAACACGTCACACATTTTCTTCACATACACGTCTCATACACGTTACACTTTTATTTTAATAAATTAATCTTTATTAATTTCTAGAAGCAAGAGTTGTTGAGTATGTTGCGTTGGGGAAGTATGAGAAGGGGGCATAGTACGACAGTGTGAGAGTGATAGGAAAAGGTGTCCATAGGCTGATGGAGTGTGTTGGACGGAAGCTGGTGGATTCTCCAGAATATTGAGGGGGAAAAAAATAATATTATAATGTGGGTGTCGGATCTCCTCACTCCAGGGACGACACTTTAAAGGAGGACACGACATTATTGGGGGCTCGTAAACGTGATATTTGGACAGTGGGATCTCTCGTAAACGTGATCTTTGGACAGCGGGATCTATCGTAAACGTGATCTTTGGACAGCGAGATCTCTCGTAAACGGGATCCTTGGACAGCGGGATCTCCCGTAAACGGAATCCTTGGACAGCGAGATCTCCTGCAAGCAGGAACGTTTGACAGGGGGATCTTCTGACAACGGGGTCCTTTGACACGGGATCCTTAGTTATAAGAGGGAGATATCAGTTTGGAGAATCCAGCTAGAGTGAATGTGGATAGGGGTTAGGACTAATATCTTACCTGTTCACACTTCACACGTCTGCATAGGTCTGTGGTCCTGATTCTACTCTTGTCACTGAGTGAATGTACTGTGTGTGGTAATATCTAGATTTATAGTACTTGTTCATATATCGGTATAGTAATTTGCAGTTATATTGTACTAGACCTGCTAGCTTACCTCTCTGTATAATGGCCACCCCTAAACTTAGCACGTTAGAATTAAAGGCAAGGGGGGAAGAAATGGGATTGGCTGGGTCTGCTCTAACGGATTACATACAGGAAGTGGAGAGAGAGTATCGTCAAGCAGAAAGGGAAGATCGAAAGGCTGAGCTGGAATTGAGAAGGATGGAATTGGAAGCTGAGCAAGCAGCTAAGAAATTGGAAGCTGAGCAAGCAGCTAGGAAATTGGAAGCTGAGCAAGCAGCTAGGAAATTGGAAGCTGAGCAAGCAGCTAGGAAATTTGAAGCTGAACAAGCAGCTAGGAAATTAGAAGCTGAACAAGAAGCACAGAAGAGGGAGCACGAGTACCGGATGAGGGAACTCGAGTTGAAGAGTCAATCTAATGGAGAAACTGAGGGAGCAGTTGGAGGTTCCTCCATCCCAGGATCAACACCAGTAGGTGGACATGGGTACCATGCTATGAAGTTTCCTTTAGCGGTCTACGAGGAGGACAAAGAGAAGATTGATCAATACCTTCAACGCTTCGAGGCTATGTCAGTTGCTATGGGTCTGGAGCGTAACAAATGGAATCTTAAGCTATCCCAGGGATTACGCGGGACGGGATACGAGGTTTATACTCGCCTGCCACCAGGACATGAGAACAATTATGATGAGTTAAAGACGGCTCTGCTGAAACGATTCGAGGTTACGTCACATACCTACCGGAAAAAATTTCGAGCAGCGAAACGAGAACCGGGAGAGTTGTTTGCCGCCTACAGTTTGCGTCTTAAATCTTATCTCCATAAGTGGATGGATTTGGCTGGGTTCGCACATGACTATGAGAGTCTGGAAGAGCTCATGGTGGTCGACCAGCTGAAGAAGCAAATGTCTAAACCTCTCAGGACGTTCCTGGGAGAACAAGGAGCGGAACGTATTGACCTCGTGAATAAATTAGCAGAACGGTTCGTCGAGGTACATGGGGAGGCAGGGGAAAACCTTTCCACCAACACCAAAAGTCAAGAGAAACATGACAAGAAGAAAGCCAAAAACTCAGGAACCAAAAAGTGGGAACCTTATGTGCAAAAATCAGAGGATAGTTCAGAGAAGAAGAAGGAGGGAAGCAAGAGCACTTCAAGCTCTACACCTAAACGACCGTGGTCGGAGAAGTGGTGTTCAATTTGTAAGTCACCCTCTCACAATACGAGGGACTGCAAATCGAAGGCTAAGAACCCTCACTTTGCAGCATGTCAAGTGACTTCCAAGGAGGTTGTCACGGAAAATGCCAAGGTCAACAAGGAAGCTCGCCACCAGGAGAGCTCATTCAAGTCCGACAATAGAAAATCTAGGACAGGGAAATGGTGCAACCAATGTCAAGTCAAACACGCACAATGCTATTGACTGCAGGGGAAAGTCAGGAGACACTCAATTCGTCGTGTGCTCAGGGAAACCTAAGGTGGAGCCCACCGAACAGGTCGAGGCCGAGGAAGAGACTCCAGACCAGGAAAAACCACCTGTAGTGGAATTGGTAGAGGTTAACGGTCGTCAAGTGGAGTGTTTATACGACACAGGACTGGACGGGGAGGCCGTGATTTCTGCGGATCTGGTACATCCAGAACAATTCACAGGTGAAACATTGGATATACAGCCTGCACAGAAGAGTGCTGTAACCATGAAGTTGCCCATTGCTAATGTGGAGATTCGGTCAAGGTACGTCACCGGCACCATCAAGGCCGCTGTATTGACCGATCCCATTTTTCCAGTCATCCTAGGTTGCCGGTATGTCTTTCTGGGAATGCCCAGGGAGCCAATCCATATGGGAGCAATGCAGACTCGCTCTCAGACGAAAACGGAAGAGGCAGACGCAATTGTGACTAACCCAATGCCGGGGGAGCTACGAACTGCCCAGAGTGAGGATGATACTTTACGTCCTTGCTACAAAAAGCTGCAGAAAAGTGCTGATCCACCAGGACGGGGGCAGTACTACATGAAGAATAGGATACTCTACAGGAGAGCAGGAAGGGGAGACAACCTATACGGTCAGTTGGTCGTCCCGAAAGCTCATCGGTCCCAGATTCTTCATATGGGGCATACCATCTCCTTTAGTGGACACATGGGTATTGCCGCCACCATGCAGCGGATTTCCTGCCACTACTATTGGCCGGGAATGACAGATGATGTGCGTCGGTATGTGAAGTCATGCCCTGAGTGCCAGAGGGTGGCACCGAAACACTGGACAGCACCGGTGATGTTGGGTGAGATGCCCATCATGAACTCTCCTTTCGAGAGGGTAGCCATCGATATCGTGGGTCCACTTCCCAGGACTAGGAAGAGGAACATGTATATACTCACAATGGTGGATTGCTGTACAATGTGGGGTGAGGCGATACCGTTGACCACGATTGACTCGAAAAGAGTGGCGGACGCACTGATGGAGGCCTTTACCAGATTAGGCTTTCCGGATCAAATTCTGACGGACAATGGATCTCAGTTTTGTGGAAAACTCATGGAGGAGGTATTTAGGGTGTTTCACTCTAACCACATACATACCAGCCCTTACCACCCTCAAGCCAATGGACAAGTAGAGCGTTTCAACGGCACGTTGATGACAATGCTCAGGAAATTAGCGCAGGAAAAACCTGATAGGTGGGATGAATATATCCCAGCAGCACTCTTTGCCTATCGGGAGGTTCCTCATGGCTCAACAGGACTACCACCCGCTACGTTGCTGTTTGGTCGTCCAATCAAAGGACCGTTGGAAGCCATGTTGAGGAGTTGGACTGAAGAGGGGACGTCAGAAGAAGTGATCTCATCCTATCAATACGTGGAGGAACTGAAAGAAAAACTCCATAAGGGATGGACTCTGGCAAATCAAAACTTGAAAAAGGCCAGGAAAAGACATGCGGCTTACTACAACCGTAGGTCTAAAGAAAGATCTCTAGAGGTAGGAGATAAAGTCTTGTTGTTACTCCCAACGGGAAACAACAAACTGGAGATAGGTTGGCAAGGACCATTTCCCGTGGAAAGGGTGATATCCAGAACCAACTATCAGATCCGGATCCGGGGAAAGTCGAAGATTTTCCATATCAATCTCTTGCGGAAATACGAAGAGAGACCCGGAGACAAGGCAGCTCACCTCATGGCAATGGCAGTTGCAGTGGAGACAGAAGTGGGAACCAGCGAGGGCAGGGAATATCCCTTAGTACACCAGGAAACCTATAGGGATGTGCAAGTGAACCCTGATCTGACCTCACAGGAGAGGGAAAGGATAACCCAGGTTCTCAAGTCTCATAAGGAGATACTGACTGATAAACCAGGACGAACGAGGTTGGTGGAGTTCGAGATGACTTTGACCACACAGGAGCCTGTTCGCCAAAAGGTTTACCCAGTGCCATTCTCTAAAGAAAAGGTACTGGAGGAGGAAATAAAAAAACTGCTGGAGGATGACGTGATTGCACCATCCACATCCCCATACAATTCGGGGGTAGTTTTGTTACGCAAACCAAGTGGAGAACACAGGTTGTGTATAGATTACCGACTTCTGAACAGTCATACACAGTTTCAGGTGGAACCTTTGCCGAATCCAACTCAGTTATTCGCTAGGCTCCATAAGGCTCGGTACTTTTCAAAGGTGGATCTGAGTCGGGGGTACTATCAGATACCAGTCAAACCGGAGATTCGACCACTGTTAGCTTTCAGTACACCCAGTGGACACTACGAATTCAAGGTCATGCCCTTTGGACTCAGCAATGCACCTAGTGTGTTTACACGCATGATGAGGACTTTACTAGATCCGTTACAGGATCCGTCCATCATCTCATTCATGGATGATATTCTGATTTCCAGTGACAGCTTGGATGACCACTTACAATCCTTGGAGAGAGTGTTTAATAGACTCAAGGAAGCAGGGCTTACTGCTCGTCCAACCAAGTGCATGATTGGTTACCAGACTCTGGAATTTCTAGGTCACACCATCACTCCAGGACACATTGTTCCAGAAGAGAAGAACCTGGAGAAAATCAGAAATGCACCAAGGCCAAAAACGAAGAAGGATGTGCGATCTTTTCTCTCGTTGTGTGGGTTCTACCACAAATTTATCCCACATTTCACTGAACTGGGAGCTCCGTTGACGGAAACCTTGAAAAAGGGATTCCCGGACCAAATCATTTGGACACCAGAATGTGAGAATGCCTATAGTCAGTTAAAGGAGGCCTTGGTCAGCAAACCTGTATTACAGCTCCCTGACCTTTCCAAACCATTTGTGTTGAGAACGGATGCAAGTGCGATTGGAATTGGAGCCGCTTTGTTACAGGAAGGAAAAGACGATGCTTCGGTTTTGAAACCTGTGGCATACGCAAGTAAGAAACTTCTACAGGCGGAGAGGAATTATTCAACCGTCGAGAGAGAATGCTTGTCCCTCGTATGGGCAGTGCAAAAATTTCAGCCATATTTGTATGGAGTTAAGTTTCGGGTCCAGTCAGATCATCAGCCCCTGATGTTCCTGGCTACTTCTCAGAAGCTCAACGCACGTTTGATGCGGTGGTCGTTGTTACTTCAACCGTATAATTTCACAGTAGAGTACATTCCTGGGAAGGAAAATGTTGGAGCGGATTTCTTGTCAAGACACCCAGCTCCTGAAGAAGAAGAATGAATCATCTGGATTAAACTCACGGTGGAGAAGAGTGAGATGGACTACTCTCTTAGGAGGGGGCCTATGTCACAAAATGAAACCGTGTGTTTATCCGGTTGATTATTACAGAGGATTTTCGGATTAAGCGGACGATCGACCAGCGACATCTATTTGTACTAACAGAGTAAACACAGCTGTACAGGTTACATCGTGTCAGCCCATATACACATTTGGTGGTGAGTGAGAATGAGTGGATACACCGAGTTGGCAGTTCATTAACAGTTGGAATCACATATATTGTCACCACGGAACAGAAGAGTGACAAGTTTGTCAACATTTGAATGCAGATGGAAGCCGTGAGATCACAGGGGCAGATGTAAAACGGAAGTACCTAGTACGGAAAACAGTGCATCTGTCAATTCTTGGTTTCCGGAACATCAAGATGATTGGCAGCTTGGTATCGAAACTCTTTGTTGGGAGTTTACAGAAACTAGCTGGCTTGTTTTGAGAATCTAGGCAATTACTGACAACTTTGACAGGATTTAAGCCAGGAAAATAGTTCTTGACAGGGGATGATTTGCCACTGTGCCACCTGTGTGGGGGAGTAAAGGATAACGTCACGTGGACAACTTTGGTAGTTTGCCATATAAACTCGAGTTGAGATCAACTAGGGTGGACTTGAATAATGCTCTAGACAGAGTGCAGGGCACTGCAGTGCCAGTGGAAATAATATCTACCGTGTGTTAATTAGTGACTTAATTTTACACGTGCCTATATGGCAGATGTAGATATGATTTATAGGACTGCAGTAGTGCCATTTAAGGTATAACTTATTATAATATATTCGTTATAATTACTTTAGGCAGTAGCCTTGTTAAACTATAGTGTGATGATTAGCACTGTTAGTGGAAACTAGCTAGAGTAGTGAAGTGATACTTGGCTCTGTTAGCTAGAATAGATTAGTGAAGTGTTGATAAGCTTTACTAGTTGAGTAATGAAGGATAATTGGGATCTTCCCGTAGGTGTCCCTGGTGGGCGGGGTTCCGCATTCTGTTTGCTGATATTTTTTCTTTGTCATAGCCTGATTCGACTCTAGGTGGGTAGCTAATCTGCTCTGTGACTAAGTCTAGTTAGCTAAAGATCATTAAGCAAGGTGATAGGCTTACACTCAGCCGAAGGGATCAGTGACTAGTACTATCACCAGATGTGTTGTTTCTATCCTAGGTTCCCTACCAGATCCAAGGAAACTCTACAAGTTTTGGGAAAGAATTAAAAAACCCATTCTGAAGAACACCAGTTCAAGAGTCAATAAAGTTGCATACAGAAACGTAACTTACGCTAGAAGGAAATTGATTCATCAAAGAGAGTGATGCATACTGATGCACCACACAGCATCAGACAGTAGTAACGAACCGAGAACCGGCTAAGAGTACCTAGTGTTAGTACAGTAACAATTAACATTAGTAATTAGCACTTATGGACTGAATGGTTCGATGTGCAACGAGGATGATCTGTCGACTAACTAACTAACTAACTAACTGCGTACACACTGCAAAAGACTTGTGCAGTTTGTTTAGGAACATTAGGAACGGACATTGTGTAGAATGCAACCGGTCCCTGATTAACTCTTAATACCACCGGTGTCTATTTCGGATGTTCATGAAATTGGATTACCAGAGGTCTACAGAGGCAAAGCATTATCCGGCAAGATGGTTCCGGCAACGGGTGAGACGTACTTGTTCTGACGTAACGTGCTGTGGTCTATCTTTGCTGTGATCAGCTGACTGAGTTGATGTCTGAGAGACAGAGTCTACACACTTTATAGAACACGTCACACATTTTCTTCGCATACACGTCTCATACACGTTACACTTTTATTTTAATAAATTAATCTTTATTAATTTCTAGAAGCAAGAGTTGTTGAGTATGTTGCGTTGGGGAAGTATGAGAAGGGGGCATAGTACGACAGTGTGAGAGTGATAGGAAAAGGTGTCCATAGGCTGATGGAGTGTGTTGGACGGAAGCTGGTGGATTCTCCAGAATATTGAGGGGAAAAAAATAATATTATAATGTGGGTGTCGGATCTCCTCACTCCAGGGACGACACTTTAAAGGAGGACACGACATTATTGGGGGCTCGTAACGTGATATTTGGACAGTGGGATCTCTCGTAAACGTGATCTTTGGACAGCGGGATCTATCGTAAACGTGATCTTTGGACAGCGAGATCTCTCGTAAACGGGATCCTTGGACAGCGGGATCTCCCGTAAACGGAATCCTTGGACAGCGAGATCTCCTGCAAGCAGGAACGTTTGACAGGGGGATCTTCTGACAACGGGGTCTTTTGACACGGGATCCTTAGTTATAAGAGGGAGATATCATTTTGGAGAATCCAGCTAGAGTGAATGTGGATAGGGGTTAGGACTAATATCTTACCTGTTCACACTTCACACGTCTGCATAGGTCTGTGGTCCTGATTCTACTCTTGTCACTGAGTGAATGTGCTGTGTGTGGTAATATCTAGATTTATAGTACTTGTTCATATATCTGTATAGTAATTTGCAGTTATATTGTACTAGACCTGCTAGCTTACCTCTCTGTATAATGGCCACCCCTAAACTTAGCACGCTAGAATTAAAGGCAAGGGGGGAAGAAATGGGATTGGCTGGGTCTGCTCTAACGGATTACATACAGGAAGTGGAGAGAGAGTATCGTCAAGCAGAAAGGGAAGATCGAAAGGCCGAGCTGGAATTGAGAAGGATGGAATTGGAAGCTGAGCAAGCAGCTAGGAAATTGGAAGCTGAGCAAGCAGCTAGGAAATTGGAAGCTGAGCAAGCAGCTAGGAAATTTGAAGCTGAGCAAGCAGCTAGGAAATTAGAAGCTGAACAGGAAGCACAGAAAAGGGAGCACGAGTACCGGATGAGGGAACTCGAGTTGAAGAGTCAATCTAATGGAGAAACTGAGGGAGCAGTTGGAGGTTCCTCCATCCCAGGATCAACACCAGTAGGTGGACATGGGTACCATGCTATGAAGTTTCCTTTAGCGGTCTACGAGGAGGACAAAGAGAAGATTGACCAATACCTTCAACGCTTCGAGGCTATGTCAGTTGCTATGGGTCTGGAGCGTAACAAATGGAATCTTAAGCTATCCCAGGGATTACGCGGGACGGGATACGAGGTTTATACTCGCCTGCCACCAGGACATGAGAACAATTATGATGAGTTAAAGACGGCTCTGCTGAAACGATTCGAGGTTACGTCACATACCTACCGGAAAAAATTTCGAGCAGCGAAACGAGAACCGGGAGAGTTGTTTGCCGCCTACAGTTTGCGTCTTAAATCTTATCTCCATAAGTGGATGGATTTGGCTGGGTTCGCACATGACTATGAGAGTCTGGAAGAGCTCATGGTGGTCGACCAGCTGAAGAAGCAAATGTCTAAACCTCTCAGGACGTTCCTGGGAGAACAAGGAGCGGAACGTATTGACCTCGTGAATAAATTAGCAGAACGGTTCGTCGAGGTACATGGGGAGGCAGGGGAAAACCTTTCCACCAACACCAAAAGTCAAGAGAAACATGACAAGAAGAAAGCCAAAAACTCAGGAACCAAAAAGTGGGAACCTTATGTGCAAAAATCAGAGGATAGTTCAGAGAAGAAGAAGGAGGGAAGCAAGAGCACTTCAAGCTCTACACCTAAACGACCGTGGTCGGAGAAGTGGTGTTCAATTTGTAAGTCACCCTCTCACAATACGAGGGACTGCAAATCGAAGGCTAAGAACCCTCACTTTGCAGCATGTCAAGTGACTTCCAAGGAGGTTGTCACGGAAAATGCCAAGGTCAACAAGGAAGCTCGCCACCAGGAGAGCTCATTCAAGTCCGACAATAGAAAATCTAGGACAGGGAAATGGTGCAACCAATGTCAGTCAAACACGCACAATGCTATTGACTGCAGGGGAAAGTCAGGAGACACTCAATTCGTCGTGTGCTCAGGGAAACCTAAGGTGGAGCCCACCGAACAGGTCGAGGCCGAGGAAGAGACTCCAGACCAGGAAAAACCACCTGTAGTGGAATTGGTAGAGGTTAACGGTCGTCAAGTGGAGTGTTTATACGACACAGGACTGGACGGGGAGGCCGTGATTTCTGCGGATCTGGTACATCCAGAACAATTCACAGGTGAAACATTGGATATACAGCCTGCACAGAAGAGTGCTGTAACCATGAAGTTGCCCATTGCTAATGTGGAGATTCGGTCAAGGTACGTCACCGGCACCATCAAGGCCGCTGTATTGACCGATCCCATTTTTCCAGTCATCCTAGGTTGCCGGTATGTCTTTCTGGGAATGCCCAGGGAGCCAATCCATATGGGAGCAATGCAGACTCGCTCTCAGACGAAAACGGAAGAGGCAGACGCAATTGTGACTAACCCAATGCCGGGGGAGCTACGAACTGCCCAGAGTGAGGATGATACTTTACGTCCTTGCTACAAAAAGCTGCAGAAAAGTGCTGATCCACCAGGACGGGGGCAGTACTACATGAAGAATAGGATACTCTACAGGAGAGCAGGAAGGGGAGACAACCTATACGGTCAGTTGGTCGTCCCGAAAGCTCATCGGTCCCAGATTCTTCATATGGGGCATACCATCTCCTTTAGTGGACACATGGGTATTGCCGCCACCATGCAGCGGATTTCCTGCCACTACTATTGGCCGGGAATGACAGATGATGTGCGTCGGTATGTGAAGTCATGCCCTGAGTGCCAGAGGGTGGCACCGAAACACTGGACAGCACCGGTGATGTTGGGTGAGATGCCCATCATGAACTCTCCTTTCGAGAGGGTAGCCATCGATATCGTGGGTCCACTTCCCAGGACTAGGAAGAGGAACATGTATATACTTACAATGGTGGATTGCTGTACAATGTGGGGTGAGGCTATACCGTTGACCACGATTGACTCGAAAAGAGTGGCGGACGCACTGATGGAGGCCTTTACCAGATTAGGCTTTCCGGATCAAATTCTGACGGACAATGGATCTCAGTTTTGTGGAAAACTCATGGAGGAGGTATTTAGGGTGTTTCACTCTAACCACATACATACCAGCCCTTACCACCCTCAAGCCAATGGACAAGTAGAGCGTTTCAACGGCACGTTGATGACAATGCTCAGGAAACTAGCGCAGGAAAAACCTGATAGGTGGGATGAATATATCCCAGCAGCACTCTTTGCCTATCGGGAAGTTCCTCATGGCTCAACAGGACTACCACCCGCTACGTTGCTGTTTGGTCGTCCAATCAAAGGACCGTTGGAAGCCATGTTGAGGAGTTGGACTGAAGAGGGGACGTCAGAAGAAGTGATCTCATCCTATCAATACGTGGAGGAACTGAAAGAAAAACTCCACAAGGGATGGACTCTGGCAAATCAAAACTTGAAAAAGGCCAGGAAAAGACATGCGGCTTACTACAACCGTAGGTCTAAAGAAAGATCTCTAGAGGTAGGAGATAAAGTCTTGTTGTTACTCCCAACGGGAAACAACAAACTGGAGATAGGTTGGCAAGGACCATTTCCCGTGGAAAGGGTGATATCCAGAACCAACTATCAGATCCGGATCCGGGGAAAGTCGAAGATTTTCCATATCAATCTCTTGCGGAAATACGAAGAGAGACCCGGAGACAAGGCAGCTCACCTCATGGCAATGGCAGTTGCAGTGGAGACAGAAGTGGGAACCAGCGAGGGCAGGGAATATCCCTTAGTACACCAGGAAACCTATAGGGATGTGCAAGTGAACCCTGATCTGACCTCCCAGGAGAGGGAAAGGATAACCCAGGTTCTCAAGTCTCATAAGGAGATACTGACTGATAAACCAGGACGAACGAGGTTGGTGGAGTTCGAGATGACTTTGACCACACAGGAGCCTGTTCGCCAAAAGGTTTACCCAGTGCCATTCTCTAAAGAAAAGGCCCTGGAGGAGGAAATAAAAAAACTGCTGGAGGATGACGTGATTGCACCATCCACATCCCCATACAATGCGGGGGTAGTTTTGTTACGCAAACCAAGTGGAGAACACAGGTTGTGTATAGATTACCGACTTCTGAACAGTCATACACAGTTTCAGGTGGAACCTTTGCCGAATCCAACTCAGTTATTCGCTAGGCTCCATAAGGCTCGGTACTTTTCAAAGGTGGATCTGAGTCGGGGGTACTATCAGATACCAGTCAAACCGGAGATTCGACCACTGTTAGCTTTCAGTACACCCAGTGGACACTACGAATTCAAGGTCATGCCCTTTGGACTCAGCAATGCACCTAGTGTGTTTACACGCATGATGAGGACTTTACTAGATCCGTTACAGGATCCGTCCATCATCTCATTCATGGATGATATTCTGATTTCCAGTGACAGCTTGGATGACCACTTACAATCCTTGGAGAGAGTGTTTAATAGACTCAAGGAAGCAGGGCTTACTGCTCGTCCAACCAAGTGCATGATTGGTTACCAGACTCTGGAATTTCTAGGTCACACCATCACTCCAGGACACATTGTTCCAGAAGAGAAGAACCTGGAGAAAATCAGAAATGCACCAAGGCCAAAAACGAAGAAGGATGTGCGATCTTTTCTCTCGTTGTGTGGGTTCTACCACAAATTTATCCCACATTTCACTGAACTGGGAGCTCCGTTGACGGAAACCTTGAAAAAGGGATTACCGGATCAAATCATTTGGACACCAGAATGTGAGAATGCCTATAGTCAGTTAAAGGAGGCCTTGGTCAGCAAACCTGTATTACAGCTCCCTGACCTTTCCAAACCATTTGTGTTGAGAACGGATGCAAGTGCGATTGGAATTGGAGCCGCTTTGTTACAGGAAGGAAAAGACGATGCTTCGGTTTTGAAACCTGTGGCATACGCAAGTAAGAAACTTCTACAGGCGGAGAGGAATTATTCAACCGTCGAGAGAGAATGCTTGTCCCTCGTATGGGCAGTGCAAAAATTTCAGCCATATTTGTATGGAGTTAAGTTTCGGGTCCAGTCAGATCATCAGCCCCTGATGTTCCTGGCTACTTCTCAGAAGCTCAACGCACGTTTGATGCGGTGGTCGTTGTTACTTCAACCGTATAATTTCACAGTAGAGTACATTCCTGGGAAGGAAAATGTTGGAGCGGATTTCTTGTCAAGACACCCAGCTCCTGAAGAAGAAGAATGAATCATCTGGATTAAACTCACGGTGGAGAAGAGTGAGATGGACTACTCTCTTAGGAGGGGGCCTATGTCACAAAATGAAACCGTGTGTTTATCCGGTTGATTATTACAGAGGATTTTCGGATTAAGCGGACGATCGACCAGCGACATCTATTTGTACTAACAGAGTAAACACAGCTGTACAGGTTACATCGTGTCAGCCCATATACACATTTGGTGGTGAGTGAGAATGAGTGGATACACCGAGTTGGCAGTTCATTAACAGTTGGAATCACATATATTGTCACCACGGAACAGAAGAGTGACAAGTTTGTCAACATTTGAATGCAGATGGAAGCCGTGAGATCACAGGGGCAGATGTAAAACGGAAGTACCTAGTACGGAAAACAGTGCATCTGTCAATTCTTGGTTTCCGGAACATCAAGATGATTGGCAGCTTGGTATCGAAACTCTTTGTTGGGAGTTTACAGAAACTAGCTGGCTTGTTTTGAGAATCTAGGCAATTACTGACAACTTTGACAGGATTTAAGCCAGGAAAATAGTTCTTGACAGGGGATGATTTGCCACTGTGCCACCTGTGTGGGGGAGTAAAGGATAACGTCACGTGGACAACTTTGGTAGTTTGCCATATAAACTCGAGTTGAGATCAACTAGGGGGGACTTGAATAATGCTCTAGACAGAGTGCAGGGCACTGCAGTGCCAGTGGAAATAATATCTACCGTGTGTTAATTAGTGACTTAATTTTACACGTGCCTATATGGCAGATGTAGATATGATTTATAGGACTGCAGTAGTGCCATTTAAGGTATAACTTATTATAATATATTCGTTATAATTACTTTAGGCAGTAGCCTTGTTAAACTATAGTGTGATGATTAGCACTGTTAGTGGAAACTAGCTAGAGTAGTGAAGTGATACTTGGCTCTGTTAGCTAGAATAGATTAGTGAAGTGTTGATAAGCTTTACTAGTTGAGTAATGAAGGATAATTGGGATCTTCCCGTAGGTGTCCCTGGTGGGCGGGGTTCCGCATTCTGTTTGCTGATATTTTTTCTTTGTCATAGCCTGATTCGACTCTAGGTGGGTAGCTAATCTGCTCTGTGACTAAGTCTAGTTAGCTAAAGATCATTAAGCAAGGTGATAGGCTTACACTCAGCCGAAGGGATCAGTGACTAGTACTATCACCAGATGTGTTGTTTCTATCCTAGGTTCCCTACCAGATCCAAGGAAACTCTACAAGTTTTGGGGAAGAATTAAAAAACCCATTCTGAAGAACACCAGTTCAAGAGTCAATAAAGTTGCATACAGAAATGTAACTTACGCTAGAAGGAAATTGATTCATCAAAGAGAGTGATGCATACTGATGCACCACACAGCATCAGACAGTAGTAACGAACCGAGAACCGGCTAAGAGTACCTAGTGTTAGTACAGTAACAATTAACATTAGTAATTAGCACTTATGGACTGAATGGTTCGATGTGCAACGAGGATGATCTGTCGACTAACTAACTAACTAACTAACTGCGTACACACTGCAAAAGACTTGTGCAGTTTGTTTAGGAACATTAGGAACGGACATTGTGTAGAGTGCAACCGGTCCCTGATTAACTCTTAATACCACCGGTGTCTATTTCGGATGTTCATGAAATTGGATTACCAGAGGTCTACAGAGGCAAAGCATTATCCGGCAAGATGGTTCCGGCAACGGGTGAGACGTACTTGTTCTGACGTAACGTGCTGTGGTCTATCTTTGCTGTGATCAGCTGACTGAGTTGATGTCTGAGAGACAGAGTCTACACACTTTATAGAACACGTCACACATTTTCTTCGCATACACGTCTCATACACGTTACACTTTTATTTTAATAAATTAATCTTTATTAATTTTCTAGAAGCAAGAGTTGTTGAGTATGTTGCGTTGGGGAAGTATGAGAAGGGGGCATAGTACGACAGTGTGAGAGTGATAGGAAAAGGTGTCCATAGGCTGATGGAGTGTGTTGGACGGAAGCTGGTGGATTCTCCAGAATATTGAGGGGGAAGAAAATAATATTATAATGTGGGTGTCGGATCTCCTCACTCCAGGGACGACACTTTAAAGGAGGACACGACAGTACCGCCCTTATGTGAGGCTGTGACAGGAGTCCCCCTCCCCCCTGCTTTGATGGGTTATTATATGGTAATTAGTTCTGTACTAATTCTGTCACAGGATCACATAAAGTCGGTGTTTGTAGTTTGGTGGATAGTAACTTGGCAACCTACACATCTGCATCAACAACTCATGTATTCTCCCATACACCACTTCAAGATGATTGCTGAAGAGGTCTCTCTCTTCTATGTTCTTAAACATGCTTATCTGACCGAAGTTCCGGGGCGTTCCCTGTTGTTTTTACAACCGCGCCCTTCTCAAGTATCCATATGATACCAAGATATAAAAACTCTGTGTAAGAGAGTTTTAACAAGACAAATGTCTTGGCTTATTTAAGTACACTTGCAAATCTTGTCTTGCGTGTGTATTTCGATACATTTTTACTTCCGTATGTTGTATATTGCTGAATATGTAGGTATGCTGTTGTTTTATCTCATCTGACTACGTGTGTTCCTGTTGGCTTGTTAGTGTATTGACTGATATGTTGCTGTTTCTAATAAAGTGACTGTATTTTAATTGTTAGTGTTCAGTTTTGAGTTTGTATAAAGTGTGTGCTCACTGTGTGGTTCACTTCCAAGCGTCACGAGTTGGGATATCCTTTGTCATGAATTACCCAATCTGTGTAATGCATGATCGGGGCATTCCAAACAGTGGCGCTTAGATGTAGTGTATTCAATACTAAACATGTATCAACAATTGAGACAGGTAATACATTTTTACATGAAAGACGCAGACAAATTAAAATAAATACGTTTTGCGTACAATTTGTCCGCTCAGTATATCGCTCTCTTATTTAATTCATTCACTCTGTCATTCATACATCTTTCATATAAAATAGTATTTTGTTAAAATATACAAATAAAGTTGAGGTAAGTCTTACTGCCCTTAGAAAAAATGGATTAGGCGATATGTTCCCTTTCAGGTAACAAGTATTTTTTTGTACGTGTAATCAAAAAATGGTTTATAACTTAAATAGAAAAAAATTGTATAGGAAGAATATTTCACCTATGAGTGAAAATACATGTAATATTATGGTAGAAAATATACAAGTTACAGGTTGACATATTTTATATATATAATTAAATACAAGTGTAATACATATGACATATATATGACCTAGGAAGTCTATCTCTTTATAGCCTATTTCAACCTTGGAAGGTTTGATAGTAAGTCCAAAAAGAAGGATTTGATTAAAGACTTGTTGGAGTGTAAGTAAGTGAGAAGTCATGTCTGAAGAATGGATACATATATCATCAATATATGATTGCACGTCCTTGATGCCGTGCAATAACAGTCTAGTTAACCTGACAAATGTGGCGGGAGCGTTCTTGAGACCAAACGGAAGATATCTCCATTCGTACAGCCCAAGTGGTGTAGCGAATGCTATTATATGCCTCGAAGAGGGAGATAGTGGTACTTGCCAGTAACCTTTAGCTAAATCAAGCTTAGAAAAGAAGGATGATTGAGACATATTCAAAATGAGGTCTTCACAGCTGTACATTGGCTCAGCATCTGTCGTGGTTATAGTATTTAATTTTCTGTAATCTATGCATAAACAAATAGTTTGGTCCTTCTTTTTCACCAGGACAATTGGCGAAGAGTACTGGGACACAGATTTCTGTATATTTTATTTGTTTCTAAGTCCAAAATTTCTTTATCTAAATTTGCTCTATAATGTAAAGGAATTGAACATGGTCTACATTTGATAGGTGTTAGATCTGTCAACACAATTGAATGTGTTATTTTGTCAGTCTGTCCAGGTTTATTTGAGAAGATAGTTTTATAGTCGTTAAGAAGAGACAAAATGTCTTGTCGCTGCTGTTGTGTCAAAGTGTCAGAGATTTGTATGTCTTTCATTGTACTGTCGTCGTTCATAATTGGTACTGGAATTTCCGTATTGTCTACGTCCGTCTGATTTATTACTGACGCTTCTGTTTGTAAATTGTCTTCAATGTCATTGTCGTCGTCGTCGAGACTAATAGTTGCCACTGTGTCGTTAAATTGGTCGTACTTGTCGTTATCCCATATTGTCGGTACTGTGAATATGTTTTCGTTGTCACAAGAATGAGTCGTTAATGATGCTTCGTTTAGATCTTCGTTTATCGAGGTGTCATTCAGTCGGGTAATTGTCGTTTCGTTTTCGTTGTCCTTCTTGTCAGTCTGGTTATTGTCATCTGTTATCTGCGTCTGCTTGTTCTTGTCACTGTCATTTCTAGAATAGTACGGTTTTAACATATTTACATGGAATATTTTCAACTTTCCATTCAAAGAAATTTCGTAGTCAACTTCCGAAATCCTTCTCACAACTTTAAATGGTCCCTGCCAAGAGGTTGATAGTAAATCTCTCTTGTCAGGTAGTAATAGTAAAATATCTTGATTTGGTTGTAATACAATCGTTTTTGCCCCTTTGTTGGCGTACTGCCTGTACCTAAAACCTTTCTCCTGTAATGACGTTCTGGCCAGTATACAGGATCTAATGATTTTGTCTCTGGTGTCAGTGACCAAATCATAGGTGGAAACTGGTAATTGGGTGTTTACGGGTTGTGATATTATATCTTTGTAAATAGTGAGAGGTCCTCTTGGGTTCGCTCCATATATCAATTCAAACGGAGAGAACCCCGTGCTTGATTGTGGGACTTCTCTGTATGTGAACAGCACCGTTGGGAGAAGTATATCCCAATCGGCTGGATTTTCAGCTGTCACTTTGGATAACATATGTTTTAGGTCCCCATTCAATTTTTCGCAAATTCCATTTGCGGCCGGTCGATAGGGACTTGTAAAACATTGTTTTATGCCTAGTAACTTAGTTACCGATTGGGTGGCATTAGATATGAATTGCGTTCCTCTATCCGATATTATCTTCTCCGGAAAGCCAAAACGGGAGAATATCTGTAATAATACGTCCGTCACATCCTTAGAGGAGATAGATTTTAATGGAATCATTTATGCCCACCTTGAACACAAATCAACGAGTGTAAAAATGTATCTATTTCCTTTGTTTGAGATGTGGTTCAAAGGACCTACTAAATCAACCGCCACGATTTGAAATGGTCTCGAGGCAGTTGTGGTTGATTGAATTTCTGCCGTAGGGTTTTTTCCTTTTTTGATTAGTTTCTGACAGGTATCACATGATTTACAATGGGTTTTTATGTCTTGGCAAAATTTAGGCCAATAAAATTGGCTCAGGACTCTGGCCCTGGTTATTTCATAACCCATATGACCTCCGAAAGGTGAGTCATGGGCTATATGTAGCACTTTCTCACGATGTGACTGAGATAGAACCACTTGCTGTATCGTGGTTTGATCTCTGGTATATAATCTCGTTAGAATATTGTTATTTAGTCTAAATGTCCAAGAAGTGTTTTTCGTCAATTTTGGCTTTAATCCTACTAGCCGAAAGTATTGCGAAAGGGTTGGATCTGCTTTTTGTTCTTCTATAAACTCGGTGGTGGTAATATTGGGTGAAATGATTTGTAGCGACTCCTGAAGTTGGTCGGTGTGGGTTTTGTGTGTCGTTTGTCTTGTTACTATATTAGCGTGTTGTGTGTGTTGTTGCACATTTACAGGCTCAATATTTTGTGGATCGATGGCGTCCTCAGTTCGAGGTGTTAATTTGATGGTATCATTGATAGATTCAACTGCCCCTGTATTCTGCACCTCTGAATTCATTTCGAATTCCGTCATCGGTTGTCTCCCTTGTGCTTTTGGCAGTTTGAGACAAGCACGCGTGGTTTTTCATTTTGGAACCACTGTTCAGTTTTTGGATACAGTTTTTCTGTTCCCATTCTCTGATTTCTTGTTCAGAGCAAGATCTTATGTTAGGAAGATTCCCAAGGATGATTTCAGCGGCAGGATTTTCTAGTACTGCGCATAGCACTTGTCCTGATATAAAAGGTGTCCGAATTTCGGCAAGTGCTAGGGGGTATCTTTCGATAGTGCCTGCGAATGTGCGACACGTTACGTATTTGTGTGTGTAGTCTTTGTCATTAACTAATGTTCTCTTAATTCCACAAAGAGTTGCCCCGGAATCGCGTATTAATGTGCATTGTTTGTTATTAACAAAACCTGTTGCAAACTTTAACTTGCCTGTTGATGTTAAGGCTGCGTTGGCCATTTCGTTAGAAACTGGGATTGTGTGGCCGCATAACAAAGTTGTATCAAGCTGAAATTTTCTACAGGTGTTACATGTGTTATCAGTGATGGTGTTAATGATTTCTACTGCATTACCTAACTCACTCGCACTTTCATTCTGGATGTCGCATTCGTTCTGTTGTTCAATTTCTTCATCTGAGGATGTGTCTATTAATGCGGCATTGGCCTGCTTCATCATCTTTCGCCCGTCACAGCGTGCTGAATAGTGGCCATAGCTCGAAAAAAAATAACATTTAACCGCTCTCTGATACGCATTCCTTTTGTTCTTTTGTTTTTCCACTATCATTTGGAGATGATGTGGATAATTTGGTGATTTGTCACACATCGCGTACTGTTCGTGTGTCAGATGACAATACTGACACATTACTGGCTTTGTGACCTTAGAGCGTTGTTTGAACCTATTTTCATTTGGTTTTGAATATTTGGTGTTTGTAACCGCTGCTGTTTCATTTTGGCTCATAGTTAACTGAAAAATATTGCGGTTCTCTGTAAAATATGCGCTCCCCTTATTTTCTATTTCTTGGATAGTTTTACAATCCATTTGCCTCAAAAATTTAGAAAAAGGTGTTGGTATTGTGCTAATAATTTTATCAATTATAATTAGCTCCTTCAGGTTATCATGGTTGTTATTTGTTTTTGCTGAGGTTATCCATTTTGTACAAATATCTTGGACTGTAGACACGTAGTCTATGAAAGTTTGGTTAGGTAATGGGGTTAATTTGGAGAACTGTAGTTGATAGCCTGCTGTATCTAGTGAAAAATGTTGTAGTATTCTTTGTTTTAAATAGTCGTAATCTTTCCTCATGTCTTGTGGAACTGTCTCTATCACTTTTAAGGGCTCTAATGCTAAATTTCTCATCAGAATAAATGACCAGTCAACTTTTGCGACGTTATGGTAGGTCATCAAACACTCAAAGGTCTCTAAGTATGCGCTTATTGAATCTCCTGAACAAAACGGCTTGACTAGGCCTTTATATTTGTTGTATTTTTGTTCATCTTCTTTACTTTTAATTTTGTTTACTGACATTTCTAAGTTGGAGTCAATTTCCATTTGTTTCAGTTTTATCTGTGTTTCTACGTTTAATTGGGCTTGCTTGGTCGCAGTTTCGAGCTCCATTTGCATCTTCTTCTCTTGAGCCTGCAGTTGCATTTTCTTTTCTTCAGCTTCCATTTGCATCTTTCTTGGCTCAGCCTCAATTTGCATCTTCTTCTCTTGAGCCTGCAGTTGCATTTTCTTTTCTTCAGCTTCCATTTGCATCTGCATCTTTTTCTCTTCTCTTTCTGCTTGCATCTTTTTCTCTTCCCTCTCTGTTGCTCTGTCTTCTCGTGCAATATTTTCTGAATGTGTCTTTTGTGCCCATTCTGAAAGTTTTTCCTCAGTATATCCTAACCTAATTCCTAATTCAATGCATTCTTTTAATGTTGACATCTTGTATTTTAGTTATTGTTCACTTTATTGAAATTAAATCCCTTTGAAATTAGTTTGGGTGTACAAAAGTTGGTTATCCCCCTTAATGTTTACATTCAAATTTACACGAGCAGGTTTACTTGGTTATGAGATTAGCATATACATAAAAATCAATACAAAGAAAAATGTTACATCAATGAATCATGGATGAGTATCACTTAGGGATGTAATGAGCATGAAATGAAACTCATCTTATTTTTCCTGGTCTCTCGCCACTGCTGGAGGACAGGTTACATACACACGATATTTCGCGGAACAATCTGATGTTGGAATAAAAAAAAAAAAAAATTAGTAACTGTCAATGTAATTGTCACAGTCATGTCAATGTCAAATTTTATGAACATCATCATAATTTCAAATATCAAATATTTTTGTAGAGGGACTATAATAGCTCATTCATAGATAATACGATGATAGCTGCAAAGTTTTTGACTTTGTCATGTATGAAAGTTGATATATTTTTTTTTTACTTGGCAAAACCAAGAGCTGTCTGGAAAGTAAAGCTTGTGATTGCCAAAACCGGCTTGCCCCCAAATAGCCTGTCACCGTCCTAGATATCTAGGGGAATGAAACTCGGGCTCATACAGGCAACAAACTCCGTTCATATGCAATCTAACATCATTTATTATTATTATGTTACAGTAAGCTGGCGAAGAGAGTTTTCGCAAGCCAGCAATCTGCAAGTTGCGTATCACAGGAGTTTACAATAAACATGATTATCACAACAACTCTATCAGCTATCTAACATATGCATAAGACCCCTAAATACACTTGGGTCTGAAACTATCAAGTCCCCCTTAAGGTAAGCCCTGTTGCTTCCTCGATGTCCAGTCCGTGTCTGCCTTTCCACACGTGTCGCAATCCGACACGGGTGGTAACTCTCTCTGAGTTTCTCGTGGACCCCGCAATCGGCGGGTCCCATCGGTGTCCACGGGGCTGTGGACACACTGACCGGTCCTTCGAGAAGGCTCTGGATTATTCGAGCCTTCGAGTGACTCGGTTCTTTCCCTTTAGCTGGAGTTCTATTCCTTCGCTAGTCTCTCTTACTTTTATGTTGGTACCGCCCTTATGTGAGGCTGTGAAAGATGCTGGTGTTGACAGCAATATCCTGAAACAGGATGGAAACACGGGGAAAATAGTTTTGTTTGTAAACTAATTTACATTTGTTTATATAACTTGTATATTTTAAATGTCTGCTGTATCATCTGTTTATACACCAAACCCACAGACATACTTAAGGGTGCATGCTCATGGTTAGTTGACCGAAAAGCCTCTAGAAGATTCACTGGTTTAGCCTGCCACCAGGACAACACTGGTTTAACCTGCCACCAAGACAAAACCACAGGTTTAACCTGCCACAGGACCAAAAAAAAAACAGGTTTAATCTGCCACCGGGACAAAAACACTGGTTTAACCTGCCACCAGGACAAACACTGGTTTAACCTGCCACCAAGACAAACACAGGTTTAACCTGCCACCAAGACAAAACCACAGGTTTAACCTGCCACAGGACAAAAACACAGGTTTAATCTGCCACCGGGACAAAAACACTGGTTTAACCTGCCACCAGGACAAACACTGGTTTAACCTGCCACCAAGACAAACACAGGTTTAACCTGCCACAGGACAAAAACAGGTTTAACCTGAAACCAGGACTAAAACATAGGTTTAACCTGTCACAGGACAATGACAGGTTTAACCTGTCACCAGGATAAAAACACAGGTTTAACCTGCCACCAGGGCAAAAACACTGGTTTGTCCTTGCAACTACATCATATTTATAGTTTGTGTGAAGCTAAAGGCAGTTACAGAAATATGCTAAAGCTGCATGCATCTACTGACAGTTGCAAATATCACAGCTTACCTGTACAAGTCAGTGAAAACATTCTTCTCAGGACACACGAAGAAGAAGAGCATGTCATATGTAATATTTTGTTTATTTGTATATAATAAATACATAGTTCAAACAAAAACATATCACAGTCTAATGATACATGAGTAGATTAGTAATACATAAACTGATTAAAGCATCAAAAGTGTGACATATTGGTCAAATCTCAGGTTAGGGAACGAACGAATTTAACTCAAATGTGTGGTGTGTTGGTAATGTTTCAGGTTATATATATAATAAAATGATAGTATGATATGATCATATACAATGTGTGACTTGGTAAATTTTCAGGTTAGATATAAACCATTGATAGCATGAAAGTATCAAATGTGTGAAGTGCTGGTATCATTTAAGGTTAGATATAAACTGATAGCATGAAAGTATCAAATGTGTGATTTGTTGGTCAAATTTCAGATTAGGGAATAAACTCATAGGGTGATAAGGTATCAAATGTGTGAAGTGCTGGTAACATTTAACATTTCAGGTTAGATATAACAAGCCACTGATATCGTGAAAGTATCAAATGTCTATCATGTGGGTCAAATTTAAGTTCAGATATATATGTAGAGCAGAGCGGCCGAGAGGCGCAGCATCCGCCTCTAAACTTGAGCTGATTCCAGGTACGATTCACACTGTGAACAGTGTAGGTCTTTGCAAAGTAAAGACCCCTGATCATGGGGTAGTGGATTGGAGATCTAGCCCTCACAGATAATGGTGAAAACATTAAGAAGACCCGTGTGCATGTCACACTTTAAAGATCCCTCGGCAGTTGGAAATTGTAATGAGTACGCTGAATTTGCCAATGCCTTGGCAAGAATTTATACAAGTAGAAGATCTACCCATAAAAGAATGTATCGTGTGTGATTCTGGTACACACACATTTGGATCCTAGTCAATGTTATGGAGTTTATGCACTGTGTTGAGATGCTCCTTGTGTGTTCATGGGAGGAGATTTAAACATTTATGGGGATATATGTGTGTGCTACGAACATTATCCTTCTGTCCCAAGCAAAATTCAGTGTGACTGTCTTTATTCCACATACACCAATCATGTGATTGTCTATTCTTCCATGTGCAATCATGTCATATGTGATTGTCCATTCTTCCACGTACACCAATCATGCAATTGTCCATTCTTCCGCGTACATCAATCATGTCATTGTCTATTCTTCCATATACAGGCATGTCATGTGTGATTGTCTATTCTTCCATATACACCAACCATATGATTGTCAATTCTTCCACATAACCAATCATGCCCTTGTCTATTCTTCTGCGTACACAAGTCATGTCATTGTCTATTCTTCCACATACAATCATGTCATATGAGATTGTCTATTCTTCTGCATACACCAGTCATGTGATTGCTCATTCTTCCACGTACACCAATCATGTTGTCTATTCTTCCACGTACACCAATCATGCCCTTGTCTATATTCTTCCACGTACAATCATGTCATGTGTGATTGGCTATTCTTCCATGTGTACCAGTCAACATGTCATGCGTGACAGTGCTTCTCACATTTAGCCAGTCATCATCATAGTGGAAGTGTGCAGATCACTGCTCTCATCACAGCCGGCTGGGCAAGGCTGAATCCTCTCCTGGTTCTTTGGGATAAAACATGTTTATATGTTGCGTTGGTTGTCCACCGTTGTGTTGGTCATCCACCATTGCGTTGGTTGTCCACCGTTGTGTTAGTTGGCCCCTGC
The DNA here is from genome assembly GCA_014155875.1 of Cepaea nemoralis. NCBI lineage: Eukaryota > Metazoa > Mollusca > Gastropoda > Stylommatophora > Helicidae > Cepaea > Cepaea nemoralis. The sequence continues at coordinate 602,748 of JACEFZ010012124.1, forward strand.
CTCATCTTGAAGAAAGATCATCATCAATTCAATTCAACTTTATTTTGTCCACCATCATCATCATCAAGTGCCATGTCAACTGGTGTACATGTTCATACATATCCACAGATCTTTGTGCTGGATCAATTCTATTGATATCCCTCCCTGTCATCATCACAGTCTGTCCAGCACTATTTCTCTCTAGGCCTGGCCCTGCCTCTTACAGCTGATCTTTCCAGTCGTCACAGTATTTCCCAAAGCCTCTTTACACCACCTGACCAAAGAACATTGTCTCCTTCGTTATCCAGAAATACATAATAAAGAATCTGGCAATCTGTATTTGTGTTTTTAATACATGTCTGTTTGGCCCCTGGGAAAGTAACAAATTTGTAATTTGGTTGCTCTTGTCATCTCCACTGGGCTTTGATCTTCTGAGATTGAAAGAGTTATGGGTGGTGGAAGGGTGAGAATGCCAACCTAACACATCAGACGACATGGATAATAGAAGTTGTTGAATTAAATATCTTAGCTTCTGCCCACTGCATGCGACTGCTGCCTTTATCCTCAGCCACAAAACACTCCCGGTCATTTGACAAGTGATGGTTGGTTGTGAATGCTAAGGAAAAGTGAGTTTCAACTTAAGCACTAGCCTTCATAGCATAGTGAGAATACAATGGTGTGACAGGACCACCAGCGTGGAGCTCATGGAGGGCACTAGTAACTAATCTAATGTCTAAAACAAATCATGAGGTGAGGAAGAGACCCTGTCGCTGGATAGGACACACACTGAGGATAGCTAGGAATGATATAATGTATGAAAGAGAGTGATAGAAGGGCAGAATGTAAGACGGGCCTGCATGCCCAATTCTTAACCCTTTGAAAGTATAAAGTTTTGTTGTTGTTGTTTGTCTGGGACCTACAGGGTGAACAAAATAACTGGTGACATAACAACATGCAGAGAAGAGAATTAAAAACAGAGATGAACTTCATGAGGAGGACATGGAGGGAAATGCAAAAGACAGGACGGCTCAATGTATTTGGGTGAGGACCTTGGCCCCAATGTGGGGGAGGGGGGGGGGGGGGGGAATGATCAAGGACAAAAGAAGAGACTGGTAATCAGGTTGGGAAAGGGCCTGCATGTACTGGAATGAGGGTGAACTTATTCTCTCAACCTTTACCAAAGTTCCATCTCAAGGGAGACTATCAGAGCTCTTCTGCCCCTCTCCATGTTGAGAAACCAGCAGTGTGCACAGACACACTGGAACATGCACATCTACTGAGAAGCACATTAGGATGTAACGAGGTCACAAGCACAGCACTGGACTGGGGGGATTAGCCTAGCCTGGCAGCGTGTCAGTCACAGGCTTTAAGTATGTCATTGTCACCAGACTCCAACCCAGACCCTGGAGGGATATCAACAATGATAAACATTCCCACCGTGGATGCTGCCAACTGTGTCCAGTGTTGGGTCATGACAATCTAGGCCACATTATAATAATATAGGAAGACCAGTTCCCTTTCTCTCTGCCTCTTTCCCAGAATACAGTGCAATTCTGATAAGGCAAACTCATCTGGGACCCAAGAAATAGTTGTTCTTATCAGAAATTCCTCTTATAAGAGTTCAAGCATATAGTGACGCATTTACAACATACAATACAATGTTGTTCTTCACAACAGAAATTCGCCACATCCAAGATCACCTTAAGTGGTCCGCACTGTATTCTCAAGCTCATCCGGTACCTGTTGTATGAAACTGGGTCAAGCCCAGAAGTGGTGGTGGGGGGGGGGGGGGGGGGGGAGAAGAGAAAGAACCTGCCACTGGAGGGGTATTGAGCCCAGACCACTATCTAGGTAGGTAATCAAATGCACTAACCACTACGCTATAATGGATCCTATCAGCAATGATATATAACACAATAATATTTATTTTATTATCTACTTCTATCCATCCATCATGTGCCATGCCAATAAGCGTGGGCATTTATGATTTAAACGTCCAATTAATTACAGATCATTATTTTGTTCATAAAACAAAACAATAAATAGCTACTAGTATATTTACTATGAATTGTCTCCTTGAATATGTTCAACTTAACCAGGAAAGTCGCCTGTTTTGTATATCCACCTTGATGTGGTAGACAGGACTGGCATTCCAATGACCTCAGCTACAGGTAGGATCTCCCATGTCAGACAGGTCAAGGGATAGGAACCAGACGAAGAGAGACACAAACCTGCTGCCTTGTAGGTAGTGGGGACAGGCAAATTGTCAGAGAAAGCTAATCTGGAAAAATGTTTGTCGCAGCTGGATGTACTGAGCCACAGGCTTGATAAGACAGTGAAACACAACTCACATCAAGATATCACTAAAGACAAGTATATTTAACTGAAGAAGGCTGGAACAACATAATTTCTTTTTCTTCTTTAAAGAGAAAAACAATTTTAACTCATCAAGGAAAGAACCATATACATGTTTTCTTTCTTTTTCTTTGGCTATTTTGCTCCTTTGAGAAATAAATCAGCTTGAAAGCATTGGATTAAAGTTAACATTTATGTGCAACTCATCAATATTTATTTTATACTGTAAAACTGTATAACTATCATGAACCTGCATATCAAAACAAAATGTTCATATTTAGACATGAGAAATAACATTTGCTTAGTAGGAAAACATAGCTAATTCTTTTTTGTTAGTTCATGTACAAGACTATATACCTTCCAACAAGTGTCATCAACGCAGGAACAATTAACATGTTAACAATCAGAATTGTTTCATTTCCAGATGACCTGAATTAACAATGATAGCATACATAGTTGAATACAGATCCTTTAATTATCCAAATATAATGAGACAGATGGAGAAGTAGTTAGGTAGGTAGGTAGAGAGTGTTCTAGGTAGTGTAGTGGTTAGTATCTCTGCCTGTCACGCAGGAGACGTGGTTTGTGAGCCAGTATACCCGGGTTCGAAACACAGCGGTGCTGGTTTTTCCGACAAAGGTATAGGTGCCGGTCGTTCAGAAAGCAATGGCAAACTACTGAGCAGTAAAATTGCCCAGGAATCATGAACAGCGAAAATGCTGGGGTTGACTGCTACGTGCTGTGATGGACATGCAACTAAATTAGAAAGAAAAAGGTAGGTAGATAACTGAGTAAGTAAATATAGAGGCAGGAAGCAGATAGATAGATAGACATACAGACAGATAGATAAACAGGTAGGTAGGTAGACAGACAGAAAGCTAGATAGGTAGGTGGGTGGGTGGGTAGTTAGGCAAACACATAGGCAGGTAGGTAGTGTCATGGAAATGCTGAGAATTCACCTGGTAAAGCTCCCAAAAGTCCGGTTCCCTAGTTCCTTCAAGCTTCCCAAAAGTCCGGTTCCCTAGTTCCGTCAGCCGACCTAGTCTAAGGGATACAACCGAGGTATTAATGTACCCCACGCAAGGGCGATCTTCTGGACGGTTCGGGCGAGTGATGCGCAACCCAACCTGGTCCGGTAACGCATGCGCAATGACCTTCTAAGAACAAAGACTGGCTCAGTTGAGAACAGGCCTTGCTGGCGAGAAGTTGTGTTTTGGACGACTGTGTTAAATCATTAAATGGAAAGAGGAAGCCATTGTCTTGCTGTTTTTTTAAAGAAAATGGACATAACGTCCAGTGTTGGGACAGGAGCTCCTCAATTCTGAATGCACGGTTTGTCTTAAGGTTCTACCTTCTAAGAGACCTAATTGACGGGACCAGAGTAAGATGACTTGGTGAAGGTGGCAACATGGCTGGCTTACCTACGTGACGTGAAGTGATGCTTCTACCCAACACCACGTGCCGCGAAGTCACTACGCCACAGTCCAGTGCCCGTCTCGACCGCTAACTTATCTTCAGTCAGTCCACCGGGTATTATGATGGCTACGCACGGGCGAGTATATTGTCCTCATGTCTGTGATCATTTTGACATTGTGACCCACTGGCCCAATAAGTAGAGAAGAACTACATTACCCTTTACTTCCGGATGGCCTGGTGTTCCGGGAACAGTCTACCATGTCATAATATGAACCTTGGGGACATTCATTACAGGGTCACCCACTACCAGTATTGACTTTGAGTGAAAGAGACCACTTGACGTGTGCCAACTTCCAGCGCTTATAGGCCCAGTTATACCCATCCTGATCCCATTAGAGACCACCATCTATTTCAAGAACTTTGACAGTGTTATATGGTGGCTTCCTAGGACCGTTGTCTAACACCGGCCTTACCAGTGAATCTTTAGTGACAGGCCTTCAGAACTTCTACAGCGATGTTAGTCAGAAGTCATCGCGTACCAACGCAACTCGGAGTTACCACATTGACGTGTTCGTCAGACCAGCTGAGTCGACACCACGGCAGAGACGTTCCACGCTAATTGTGAAGATGAGTGACCTCTTAAGCCTTGTGGTATCGTGCGCTGTGTACAGTGATGAGTAAGATGGCCTGAGGCTAATCCAGATAGCCATATCTTCTATCGCCTGGCGGTTGCCAGGATTCTCTCATGAACCCTTGTTGACAATCATCTTGTACATAATATCATCTAGTCATTATGTGTAGACGCCAGAGTCGTGTCATCTGTTCTGGATGAGAGGTGAAAGGGGTATTGTCCCGTGGTTGATAGTGAGAGAGATGGGAATCCAAGGGCTGGAGGGGTCTGTAGACAGAGTAATCGTATTCACATGAGTGCCTCTATTCCGTTATTAAGGTGTAATAGTATCCTTCCCTCACCCCAGGAAAATACTACGACAGGTAGGGAGAAAAGTATGCTGATAGTTTGACAGCTAAGTAAGATAGATGGATAGCTAAATATAAGTACAGATAGATAGGTATGCTGAAAAGTATCCAGTTGAGAAAAGCAACATCTTATCTAACATCAACACCTGCATATAACATGTTTACGCCAGAAAAATTGTATGCTAACTTCACCAAAACAACTCAAAGTTATATTTCCCCCCAAAAACCACAAATCTATCTAATAAGTCTAACCGCTATGTGATGCATTTTCAAAGTTAATTCCCTCCAGATCTCGACAACAAATCGATGCAAGAGAAGAAAAACATAGTGGAGCATGAATAAATAATATACAGCAATAAATAACATCAATGTCAAACCACAGTCTGACGTCTAGGCACATAGGAGACATGGAATGAAGAACTGGCTTATTCTATGACCATGCCCATTCTGTACATTGCATATCTAGTTACAGGTATGTACACATTTGAGACAACACATTTGGAATCATGAGGAGAGTTGGACTACCCAAATGTTTCTGAATACACTGTGTTCTGTACAATGTTGAAGCAGTATTACTATTGTAATTTGTATATTTTGATACCTTAATGTACAATCATATATACATTTTGTTCTATTTGTGATCATGAGGAAACAAAATACAAATAAGTTCATATATTTTCACTTTTGTATAAACTGAGATAAGTACATCAATCACAGGCATGTTTCAATGAAGTTAAACCAGTTTCATGTCGGGTAGTGAAGTAAAGATAAACAAAACATATCTAAAATCTAAATTATTGATATGTTTAATTGTAAAGCATTCACATTCTAGCAATTCTACCTAGTTTGGTTTGATTTTCTGACTATGCAACCTGGGCATCTCAGGAACAAGAACCAGGGAAGCTATGAGCTTTTGATACCAGCCAAGTGACAGGGAACAGAAGAGCTGAGCTTTTGACAAGACTCGGGAAGAGAAAAAAGGGAGCTGAGCTTCTGACAAGACTCAGGGAGAGGAAACAGGATTGAGCTGAGCTTTTTACAAGACTCAGGGACAGGAAACAGGGAAGAGCTGAACTTTTGACAAGACTCGGTGACAAGAAACAGGGAAGGGTTTATTCTCTAATAAACAGAGCCCATAATAAATAAAATCTATGATTATAGAGTGTTTCATTTCTGTCTGGTGATGATCAGAGTCTCTAGATTCCGGTAGTGCAGCACAGAAAGATCTAATGGTAAAGGTAGTTCCATGGCAAATACCACCATTGGGGCATGAGATGTTTTAGGACACAGCATAACTGAGTGAGATGGCATATCCTCGACACCTTACATAACCAAGTAGATAGCATATCCTTGACACCTTACATAACCAAGTAGATAGCCTATCCTTGACACCTTACATAACCAAGTAGATAGCCTATCCTCGACACCTTACATAACCAAGTAGATAGCCTATCCTTGACACCTTACATAACCAAGTAGATAGCCTATCCTCAACACCTTACATAACCAAGTAGATAGCCTATCCTCGACACCTTACATAACCAAGTAGATAGCCTATCCTTGACACGTACATTACCAAGTGGATGGCCTATCCTTGATACCTGACATACAAAATTCAAGATTGGTGAATCAGCCATGTGCACATGCGGATTGGCCTCACAGACAGCAGAGCACATACTCCATGACTGCCCAAAATATAACATATCTAGGCAAACCTTCTGGCCTACAGAGACGACAGTGGTGGATAAACTCTATGGACCGCTGTGTGAACTAAAAATGACAGTTAAATTCATACAAGAGACAACATTGCAGTTATAGACATATTTCAAGCGAACAAAAGAAGAAGAAGATACCTGACATAACCAAGTAGATAGCCTATTTTCGACACCATACATAAGCAAGTGGGTGGCCTTTCCCCAAAACCTAACATAACTGAGTGGGATGGCCAATCCTTGACACTTTACATAAACAATGTTACATGTCCTTTGCAGGATGTTTCGATCAACCCCAGGTTGATCTCCTAGGCAACTATATGTTCAGTAGTTTACCTCTGCTTTCTGAATGAGAAGTACAAAATAAAAAAATAACAACAGCAAAATTTAACAAATCTACAGGATGAGCATCAACAGAATGATCTCTGGCAGTCGTGCAGACAAAGGAGGTTACAGTGGCTGACAGGTTTAACACATTAAACTTTCTCTTCTGACCTCGCCATTATGGTTCTTTCCATGCGTTGTTTAGTTGGACTTCGATGTTGACTCCGCGTCCTTGACTTAGGGATGTAAATGACAAGTTCCTCACAAGTCGGAGTGGGTTAGCCAGATGGCAAAGGATACTAATATGTTTTGCATATCTTTTACAGGACATCGCTGTCAACATCAGCACCTTTCAGCTGATTGTTGATTTCTTGGCAAGATTATGCTCAGTAGTTTGCCATTGCTTTCTGAGTGGCCGGCTCACATACCCTGTAAGTTACCGATGCAATTCGAACCACTGCTGATTCTCACCGTCGTCACGTTACTTACGAGAGAATACAAGATTATGGAGAAAAAGTTGCTAACCTCTAGGCCAGGAAGCCGGCCAAAGGATACTGGTACTAGGAAAATCTACCACATGCAAAATCAGTTTAGTGCACTCACTAGAAGTGGCAACTAGTGGTAGTGGCATGTGTTTAGACTACGATTGAGTTCAAAGCAAGCAGATGCTTAAAAAAAATACAAGTCAAAGGAGAGAGAGGAGGAAGTAGTGAATGCATTTTCAATAAGAGATACCTTGGACACTGGATGTAACCACAAACAAATAAAATTATAATATTGACATGTTTGAAACCCATGAATTTCTCACTAGGAAATGCAATGTCAGATTAATGTTGAGTACATCTCTAGTAACGCAATAACCAAAATATCACATAAAATGGAGTAAATGCAAACCAAAAATAGATAGGTATTGCAATGTGACTAATTTGTTCAAAGTGGAGGACGGAATTGATTCAACTATAGTAAACAGTATACAAAGTATTGCGAGTTATTGTAGCAATGTATGAATTTCTGTAAGCAATGTATGATTGACCAAACATAACATTAATTGTTAAGGTTACCATCCAAAACACAGGGGTATGTACACACACAAATAACAGATAAATGTACCTGTTGAAATACAATAATAATAACGGAAAAGCTAACATACATAATTGTTTACATGTTAACTTTATAGTTGTGATACTTCAATTAAGTTTCCTAACTTGATACTTTGGTATTCATGTTAAGCATACAGTTCCTGATATTGCAATGAATAAACAGAACAAAAATGAAAGCAGAAAAGAGTCTTACTATTTGTGGCTAAGCAGACTTAATGTGGGCTGGATTCGTTGGCTGACCCTGTGGTATGGTGACAGAACCAGTCATCTGATCTGCTCTTTCATTGCCCACAACACCTGCTTGATCTGATATTCAGGTGATTTCATGTCAGTGCTAATGGCAAGATAGAATTTGTGAGGAATGATCATGATGGATATTAGAGGCGCACAGTCACCATTATTTAGTTCTATGAGAAGAGAAAACCTGAAATACATGGTAAAAGCTGGTGAGACACATGGGGAAGGAAGTTAAAGGATAGCAGAGAGAATATATGTATACGTAAATTGGTCCTAGTCACAATGTAATAAAACAACATGTGAACTCCCATTACCTTTGTCACAGTTTGTGGATTACTACACTCAAATTATATCACATTTATCACATGTGTATCACTTCAGTGTAGGCAGCCATGAGCTGTGATTTGTCCATTTCAAATCTGATGAAGATGATAGGGATTTCATTTGCCTGTTATTTCATGTCATTATGATTGACAGAGCATGGCCTTTTATGCATATATAATGGAACAATCACTAATGGGAAAGTCAGTGCCTTTATAAACAGCCGTAGATCCTGGCATTGAAACAACATCAGTCCACAAACTGATCTCTAGTACTATAGAACGAGAGCTGTGGGCAGGCAAGGCACTTGAAGAAAACATTCAGACATAATATCATGTGTCTGTAACTAGTAAAACATGATCCTCATGTGGAACCATCACTTTATCTGTAAATGTAATATCACCAGAAGTAAATGATCTGTGATGATTCATCAAAAAGACGATACACACACCAAATCAGTAGTCATACAGAAAAACACATCTGAAACCACTACTTGTATATTAATATAACATCATCGTCATCATGTGCCATGCCAACTGGCATAGGCGTTCATGTCTCTCCATAGATCTTGGTCTTTGATGAGACATTATCATAGGATGAGAAAAAGTTGATTCAATAGTGAACAGAAACTACTGATATTATAATACACATAGTTGCTGCCAGTACAAGGGCATCATGTTGTTTTAATTCATTGAAGAATTAATCAATGGTTACATTTACAAGAATAGAATGAAAATACAATCAACTAAACAAATGTTCTTTACACAATTTACAGTCAATCTCACACAAAACAAAAATTACAATGAAATTTAAACTATTACAGTCTTGAAAATGTAGACATATACATTACTATCTAGTAAAAATAAATTTATCAAAGTTAGACAAGCATACACTACTGCTTGTAGTCTCAAAAACATCTGAAAAGATATGATAAAGACTATGTTTAGTTCAATCTAATTCAAAGTCAAGTAAATTAAACATAAAAGAAAAGATTGTCAACAAATAAAAAATCTCTGAATACAGCCACCTGAGTTTTTTGTTGGCCATCTGTCAAAGCAAGCGCTGGCCATGTGAATTGAAGACACAAGATCAAGTGTACGTAAAACAGATGAAAGGACAGCGTGGAACTGCATCTGAGGACAGCACTGTGCTTTATAACTTGACTGTGTTATTGGAACATTCACAAGAAAATTATGCTTGCTATCAAGAGTCATGCAGCCTAGTGAAGCTGAAGAAGGAAGAAAAGGAAAAAAAAGAGGAATTGTAGTTGTCGACATGTAGGAGTAGTCAATAAAGGTATCTCATTGCAGTAACTGTACCTCAGGTTAGAAGTGAGAAGGTAAACAAATGTATACCTACCATACATAGGTGAATGTCGATGTATTTTTCATAAATTAACAGCTGTATAAAGTAGAATAAATGATAAATAATATAAGAGGGTATAAAAATAGCATGTTATAAAGAATAACACATGAGATGGTTGTCTGCTAATGCACACATCTTGGCATGCATGCATTCTATACAAGGTTCTGGAGGTGTAGTGGAGTCTAGTACTGAGTGTATTAATACAGAACAGCTCACTTTCTGAACAAAATCAAGAATGTGCCACCTCAAACTTCAAATGAGAGTCATATTGACTGTCCTTATGCCTTAAATATATACTCATCCACTATGGATTATAAAAACCTTGACTGAGAGCCATGTCAAGAAATTGGAAAAGAAAAACAGTAGAGCAACTTTACAACATATACAGTTGTTGTAGTCTCATTACACTTTGTATGTAGAGCAAATACAACAACAATTCTTCCTTCCATTGGCAACACCATTCTGTTTGGAGTGCAAAGAATTACGCCAGCAGATGATAGTAATTCGCTGCATACTGCTTCACAATGGACTGTGGAGCAAATTTTTTTTATAACATCATGTATTTCATTTTTCAAATTTGTTCTACGTACAAAGTGTAGTGAGACTTTACAAACACCCAGTACAGTTACCAAAAAAACAAAAAAACCAATGGACACTGCAGCTACACGCAAACAACAACAATAAAACACAATAACACATAAACAACATATGTTGAGCCTCTGGATTAAGTACCACATTGTTCTGTCCATTTTGGTTGCTTATATTTCACAAGAACGTAATATTATGCCTTGGTGTAGAGACTAGTGTTTTCTCAGTTGTTTGTATTTTGTTGTTTTCTTGTTGCTGTTTGCAGATGAAGACTTATGCCACAATGTTTTGTTTTTGTAAAGCTGCTCTACACTTTGTTTTCCAACTGTTTACATTTGCAAAGCTCTACTACAATTTAACCCATTTCATTTATATTAATGGGAGTCATCACTGCATTGTTAATAGCGATATTCACGTCTGGCAATTGTACTGCATATCTGGAACAGTCTAGTATTTAATTTTATCCAATGTTTCCTCTTAATATCACCTTTTCTGTTATCTCAAATACAAAATATCAATTAATTCATTTGTCCGTTACTCTGATGCCTCATCCTTCTTGAAATACCTTGCTGAATATTTGCTAACTATAGACTGCAACAGATAAATTATTAAACTGGAAGAAAGAAACTTTCTGTATCAAATGGTTATGAACTTGTAAGCACCAAAGTGACTGCATATACAGCAAAATGTTTCAACGACGTTAGACATGGTGCTCCCGTAGCCAAATAAACATTTCTGATTGGTCGATCACAAGATGACACACAGACGAGACTGAAAAAGAGAATGTAGAAATAAAATTAAAAGGCATTTAAGAGAAAAGCATGTTATGAGTGTCATTTAATTTATTTATTACAATGCTTCCATTTTCCAAGGTAGTGGATGCAATCTGTCCGGACAATACATACACAAGCGTGTGCTATACACACTAACCTTTAATTAATGTTTTGCATATCCTTTACAGAACATCGCTGTCAACATCAGCATCTTTCAGCTGGCAAGATTACGCTCAGTAGTTTGCCATTGCTTTCTGAACGACCAGCTCCATACTCTCATAAGTCACTGGCGCGACTCGAACCGTTTCCAATTCTCGTGCGCTCACGTCAACCACGAGAGTATTCGGGGTTACGGAGAAAGTTGCTAACTCCTTGGCCAGGGAACCCGGCACACTAACCTTTGCTGCACTTAAATTAGTGACACTCCTTAAACAGAGAAACAAAGGGGGAAAAGAGTGACAGTCGGGATAACATTCAGAATACTAACAAAATACTTCTCACATCGGAAGACAGTGACGTGTAAGAAGAAAGGGAAAGCAGGAGGGGAGAAAAAGCAGAGGGAGAACAAAAGAGAAAATGCTGGACAGTCTGAGATCATGGCAGGATGAACATCAGTATCAGAAATTATTGGTAGCACATGAAACAGAAGGCAGCACATGAGACGGAAGACAGCACATGAAACGGAAGGCAGCACATGAGACAGAAGGCAGCACATGAGACAGAAGGCAGCACATGAGACAGAAGGCAGCACATGAGACAGAAGGCAGCACATGAGACAGAAGGCAGCACATGAGACAGAAGGCAGCACATGAGACAGAAGGCAGCACGTGAGACAGAAGGCAGCACGTGAGACAGAAGGCAGTATGTGAGACAGAAGGCAGCACATGAGACAGAAGGCAGTACGTGAGCCAGAAGGCAGTACGTGAGACAGACATGATCACCAATGCTACACTGCATGGGCTATAAGAAGATAATACACAGCACGGTACTGTTATGATAAAAACTTCAACATAACAACATTACCACGCTAACTTGACAAGATGTTGGCAAGCAACTAATATAATGTGCATCAAGCTCTCACTTTTTTCTCTCTCTCTCTCTCTCTCACTCCCTCCCTCCCCCCCACCCACACAGAGATAGAGAGAGAGAGAGATAGATAGAGAGAGAGAGAGAGAGAGAGAGAGAGAGAGAGAGAGAGAGAGAGAGAGAGAGAGATAATGGTGTCAACACAAAAATGCAATTTGCCTTAATTAGCCGTTTAACATAACCAATGAAGTGATGAAAAAATGAACAACCATAGAACGTATATGCACACAAGCTGAAATTATCAGAAAAACACCTGTTTGGAGTGCAAAGGCAACTTACACAGGCATACATGCAACAAAAGACAAAACAGAATTTCACAAACAAACATGTAACAAAAAGAAAACAAGGTAGATTTTCATAGATAAACATATATGTAACTGGAAAAAAAAATTCCCCAAAATACATGTAACATAAAACAATACAGATATTCACAGATAAACACACATGTAACAAAACAAAAACAACATACATTTTCACAGACAAAACATACATGTAACTTACACAAAAAACACACAATTTCCCAAATATAAATGTAACATTACAACAACACAGATAAACACACATGTAACAAAAAAAACCAACACATTTTCACAGACAAAATCTACATGTAACAAAGAACACAACTTTTCACAGCCAAACACATTATGTACCTTTTTGGGGGGATTTGCTTTCACTGGGACTTTCTCTGTAACTATCTCTTCCCCATTTTGTACACGGTCTTTATTTTTCTTATCTGTATTATTTTCCTCTGATTTCTTGTCTTTATTCTTCTCTTCTGTCTGTTCTTTTGCTTTTTTATTCTTCTTCTCGTCTTCCTCATTGTCTTCAGCATCATCATCCTTTTTATTCTTTTTCTTTTTCTTATTATTTTTATCGTCCATTTTGTCTGTGTTTTTGTCTTTTTTCTTAGCTTTCACTTTATTTTTATCCTTTTCTTCTTCCTCATCATCTTCATCTTCATCATCTTGCCCTTTCTTCTTTGCTTTATCTTTTTCCTTCTTCTTTTTATCTTTCTTACTCTGAAAAATAAAAATTGGAAACAATTACAAAAATAATAATAAATTAATCACAAAGAAAATCCGCAACAATTTATGAACTTACAGGCCAGAAAATTAGAAACTTGGCAATAAACTTACAGCCTAAACATAGCCAGATTTTTAAAGAGAGTGTGATAATCTTGTAATTATTATAAAGTATTATGTTGAGCAAACAGAAAGACATGATAGTCAGTTTAAAATTACCATGGTAGACAATTGAAATTACTGTGCGAACATGTGTAATTTCAGCTTGAAGGATTTATCTAATTATTTTTACTATGTGTTGTGTGAATTCTGCAGTATGTATCTGGCGAGATGCAGCCAAATATGCCAGACAATAATTGTGCAATCTAGAGTTTGTGTCTTTGTTATTCACATATAAAGTATTAGCCAGTAAGTTGGCCGATTTGGTAATACCGGGTTAGGGTGGTTCTGGGTAAGCAGAGAAGATATGTAGAGCTCAACTTTGTAGTAGACATTAAAGCATTTTGTTCAATGTGAGTTGTAGTCCCAAACACAGCACATTTTATTCTAGGGTGTTTCTGCAGCGATAGGCAGATGGTCTCATCAGTAGAGGCAATAGCTATGGCCACCGACTAGTACAGTTACTGCCCGTAGGAAAGCAACAGCAAAATACCTTCTGCAAAACTGACCAAGAAACCCTGACAACCATGAAATATTTTGGTCACTTGAAACGTCATGAAAGTTTGGAGAGAACAATAATGGAGGGGTATATGCCCGGGAAGAGAGGAAGAGGAAGGCCAAAGAGAAGATGGATACAGGATGTGGCAGATGATCTCCAGATGGCTGTATTGGACGCAGGACATCTTGATTATGGCCAAGAAGTTTTCCGGAAGGTTGTTATGGGAGCGAGATTCTACAAAGGAAATGTTACTGAATGAATGAGCTACTAAAATGGCGGCAGTTTTATGCTGGATTAGTGTGAACTAGCACATTTTTATCTGAAAGTGTTTCTAAAAACATGGCAGTTTTGTGCTCAATTAGTGCAGTAGGCCATAATGTTCTAGAAAGTGTTTCTAAAAATGTGACACGTCTATGCTTGATTTGCATAAACAAAACCAGATTTTTATATCAAAAAATTTCTAAAACATAACAGCACAAGTAACGTGAATTGGTCCAATTTTCGATGAAAGTGTTTTTAAAAATTTGACAAACTGTTTTGCTCAGTCAGTGGTCTGGTTAGATTATTCTATAAAAGTGATACAAAAACTAACAATTGTGTGCTAAATTTATGTGAATTGACCAGATTTTAAAAATTGCCAACCATAGTGGAAGTAAACAAAGCCATCTAGCAACTTTCCAGCGGCAAGACGCCTGATCCTGGCTCCATCCCAGCAGAGATATACAAGGCAGGTGGTCTGCTTCTAATAGAGCAGCTTCACCAAGTCTTTACAAACACATGGCTGAACGAGACCATGCCACAAGATTTTAAGGAAGCATTAATAGTCCACCTTTATAAACGTAAAGGAAACCGCTAATCCTGTGACAACCACCAAGGCATCTCCTTGAGCTCAAGGAAGATAGGGGAAGATACTTGCCAGAAATCCATATGGATGGAAAGTTGTTCAATCTCAGAAGGCTGAAAGCTAAAACCAAAACTAACAGCGACACCGTCAGAGAGCTCCTGTTTGCTGATGACTGCGCTCTATACGCCAACTCAGAGGCGGACATGCAACACAATGTTTCAGCTTTCTCATATGCCTGTGCCAACTTTGGGCTCAATATCAACTTGGAGAAGACTGTAGTTATGTACCAGCCAGCTCCAGGGATTAATCACACCATGCTGAATATAGAAAGTGAATGGTCATAGACTAAGTGTTGTGGACAAATTCACCTATCTTGGCAGCACTGTGTCACAAGCTGCCACAATTGATGACGAAGTGAATGCAAGAAATCTCCAAGGCCAGCGCGGCCTTTGGCAAACTGTACAAGAATGTGCAGGGCAGAAATGGAATAAGCCTGCAAACAAAGCTGAACTTCTACAAAGCAGTCGTATTATTCACACTGCTATATGCTTGTGAAACCTGGACTGTTTATCAGCGACATGCTAGGAAATTAAACCACTTCCACACAGTCTGCCTTAGGAAGCTATTGAAGATTAAATGGCAAGACAACATCCCAGACACCGAAGTCCTAGAAAGAGCGTCCATGCCCAGTATCCACACTCTACTAATGAAGAATCAGATTTGCTGGGCTGGTCACTTGACTCGCATGCCAGATCACAGGGTCCCTAAACACAATATTTTTACGGCAAGCTGCATAATGGTAAACGCTCCCAAGGTGGCCAGAGGAAACAGTTTAAAGACACTCTGAAGATCTCACAAAAAGATTTTGAATTCATCATGAAACTTGGGAGACTGTTGCCAAAGATACCACCAAACAACACCAGCAGAAAGCGAGCAAGAGTTACAAAACCTAGTAGAACAAGTAAACAGACATAGTGCAGAATGGGGCTTAAATATTAACATCCAAACAAAAACTATGATAATTAGTGGTGGAAAGGAATGGTCATCAATGAATATCACAAGCAAATGGGGAGATACTAGAACAAGTAACAAGTTTCTCCTATCTTGGACATGTATGACAGATGATGACAGAAGTGAAATAGAAATCAAAAAGAGAATAGGAATGGCCAAAAATGCTTTCAACGGCATGAAATCAGTATTAACATCTAGGGAGATTTTTTTTTTAAATGTTGCATATCCCTTACAGGATGTTGCAGTCAACACCAGCAGGAGATTAACAACACATTAAAAATTAGAATTGTCAAATGTTACTTATATTCAACACTACTGTATGGCGCGGAAGCCTGGACATTAAACAAGCAACTAGAAAATCGAATAGAGGCCCTGGAGATGTGGATATACAGAAGAATATGTTGTATTTCATGGAAACAAAAATAATCAAATGCAGAGGTTCTAGAAAAACTGGGAATGAAAAGAGGGTTGATGAAAGAAATAAAAAAGAGGCAGGTGAAATATTTCCGTCATGTTAAAAGACAGAATCCTCTTATAAAAGCCATTATGGAGGGCAAGGTTGAGGGCAAGTGAGCAAGAGGTAGACAATGATACAAGAGGGAAGATAACATTAAGAGATGAACGAACATCAGCCTGACAGGGCGAGAAACAGACAGTGTTGGAGATCCATTGCAGCCAACCTTCATTGTGGAGACGACACCTGATTGATTGATTGAGCACAGCAGGCCAGATATCCTATACATACATAACGGAACTGAAACGCTGGCTTCTTGTTCAGAAAGCAATGGTAAACTACTGAACATAAAGTTGGCTAGAAAATCTATCTGAGGTTGATCGCAATGTCCTGCAAAGAATGAAAATCACAGAAGTACAGAGTTTCTCCCCCTTTTAGTCTTCAGTGCTAAAAATAACTGTGGTTTGTTTGTGGTGAATTAAAAATGAAGTACCCAAAGCCCAATCTGCACTTGATGGGTGACGCAGATAATATCATTTTGGCTGTCTGCGCCTCCCATGACAGTTCCTAGCACCTATTGTAGGCTCAGTTAATCTGGCAGCCCAGGTACAGACATATTGTCTCAATATAGATTCAAACACCTGAATATCAGGTAAATACACTAAAATAATAGGAATGTCATCATCATCATCAACATGTGCCATGCCGATAAGCGTAGGGGCGTGGGGGAGGAGGGAATGTCATGTTTTGCCAACTCATACAATCATCACCAGAGACATAAATCAGCTCTGTGTTCTTGTCTCGATCATACATACCACATGGCCAAGTCATCTTGGTATTTACTTCTCTGCCTTTCCCTTGTTTTTTCCCCCTCAATCTTGCCGGTTGTCATCAAGTTCTCCAATCTATTTCAAGTGTCCAAAATATTGTTACTGTCTACGTCTAATTTCTCTAATCAGTTTACGGTTTTCATTTATGTCTTGTAGGACTTGATCATTGGTTTTTCTGTCTGTCCATGGTGTTCTTTGCATTTTCCCCAGAAACCATATCTCCACAGCCATAAGATGTTTTTCAGCTTGCCTGCTCACTGTCCGCGCTTCACATCCATACAAAAGCATAAGTTCTATGTAGCACTTCAACATCTTTTTCTCATTGCAATTGGCATCTTATTATTGGTCAGTATATTTTCCATCTTGCAAAAGGTTGCAAGATTGTCACGTTGTGTAAACTAATTCTGGTTTAATCCTAACTTCACAAACTCAGGGGACATAACCCCCCTGTGTTTAAAATTCTTAGTGCAGAAGTCAGTGAGAGCTAATGGGAAAAGTAGTCCCATGGAAGATACTGCTGCTGGGGCGTGAAGTGTTATTCCTCCACATAGTCTAGGCCACAGCATAAGCTGTAGTAGCCAGTTCCTTTGCTTGACGACCATCTTTCCCATTCTCAGTATACTCTGAATATTAGTATTAGGGACATTCATTTGAAACCCGCTCCAATGGCTTTATTACAAAAAACATGAAAGAAACAATAACAGGTGTGGTAGAATTAAACAAAGCATTCATTTTGAATGAATTATGCACCATGGGTTGGTCAGAAGAAGTCGCCGTAGGCATTCAGGGAAGTATCCCATTGCTTAGGTAGGCAGAGAATGTCGTCCGCAAAAAGATGATTGTGGATTGCTCACTGAACCAAGTGTTTACTGCGTTCATTACGTCTGCATCTGTGTGAAATCGTTGCCCCTTGAGAGCTTTGTTAGAGGTCCGAACAAATGAAAATCACATGATGACAAATCAGGACTATAGGCTGGATGTTGCAGAATTTCCCACTTCTTCTTTGCGAATGCTTCCTGCACAATCTTTGCGACATGCGGGCCAGCATTATTGTGCAACAAAATCACACCGCGAGAAAGCATGCCGGGTCGTTTATTCTTGATGGCTTTTTGCAGCTTGTCTAGTGTTTGCAAGTAGTGTGTAGAGTTGATGTTGACCCCGGGTTCTTTAAAGTCGGCCAACAATAGCCCTTCATGGTAAAAAAATGTGCTCAGCATAACCTTACCAGAGGAAACCTGTAACTTGAATTTTTTGGCTTTTGGTGATCCAGCATGCTTCCATCGCATGCTCTCTCTTTTGCTGCTCGGCTCAAAGTGGTGACACCATGATTCATCGCCTGCCACTATGCAGAAGAGAAATGCATCACCCTCCATTCTGTAATGCAGAAAGTGGTTCAAACACCATCCCATGCGTTCCTCTTTTTGGTGGTCGGTCAACATCCGTGGTACCCACTGTGAACACACCTTCATATATTGCAGTTTATTACGAACGACCTTTTGAATTGTCACAATTGACACATCAAATTCTTTCGCTAGAGAACATATGCTTTGACACCGGTTCATCTGTACTGCTGCATCAATTTTGGCGATGGTTTTTTCTGTTGCAACAATATGCACTTGACCCGGCCGCCGAAGATCTGTCATGAAGTTACGTCTTTTCCGAAACATTCGTGCCCAGTCTGTCGCTGTTGTCTTCAACATACATTTGTTACCGTACGCTGCCTGCATTCTTCGATGAATGTCCGCAGGTCGACATCCTTCAAATGAAAGAAACTGAATCACCGCTCTTTGGACGGATTTTGGATCAACCCGGCCATTTTCTCAATGGTCAGAAACAGACCCTAAGCATCATGTGACGATAAGCACATGCTCTTTTATTCATTGGTCAGTACTTATCATATGACTATGACATGATCATGTTCAACGTGCACAATTACATGCGGTGCAGCACGAATGGATTTCAAATGAATGCCCCTTACACAATAGAAACAGTAAGACAATCAAGGAATCTGTAGAATAAGCATAGATGGAGTATACCTTTGTTTTCTTGTCATCGTCTTCCTCCTCGTCCTCTACTTCTTCCTCCTTATCATCTTTCTTATTCTTCTTTTTCTTCTCTGAAATAAGATAGACAATGAAAATGGAAATATGATGACTTAAAACAAAACAAATAACCATTTTGTAAATTATTGTATGGAGTGTATTTTTTCCCATGATCTTGGCCAAAGACACAATCTCATTGACTACAGGCTCCACAGGTACTGTCTCAAACCCCTCAAAGTCACATTCGACAACGCACTCCGGCCAAAGCTTCTTCCAAGCAGAAGTGAGGGTTCTCTTGGTAACCCCTTCCCACGCCCTTTCGATCATCTTGAGGCAGGCAACGATGTGGAAGTGAATATTTCCGAAAACTCTCTGAGAGTGAGATTGGTCCCTTCAGTCACCTCAAAACAACGCTCGAAGAGTGCTTTAGTGTAGAGCTTCTTAAAGTTAGAAATAACCTGCTGGTCCATAGGCTGGAGTAACGGAGTAGTGTTGGGAGGCAGAAACTGGATCTTGATGAATTTAAATTCTTCAAGGTCATCTTGTAGTCCTGGAGGATCCGGGACGTCCCCTCCCCTCGCCACTCTTTATGCGAAACGTCACTCGTTCAGCGAATCATTTTTTTACAATTTATTTTGCTCGTTATGAGAGGTGCTTGTTAAGCGAGGTTCCACTGTATATAATATTAATTTTTATTCTATCCCATAACTCCATGTGTGTAAGGATCATGGGTTTATTTCTCTATATTTAATATGTTTTCATAGATAAATGTCATATGCTTTGAAAAGTTTAACAAATATAAAACGTATAAATATTATATTAACTCCTGATTCTATCTCAAAATTCCATGTGTGAATCGTGGGTTTATTTCTCTATATTTAATATGTTTTCATAGAAAAATGTACTGTGCTTTGAAAAATTTAAAAATATAAAACATATTAATTTCTTATTCTATCCTATAACTCCGTGTGTGTGTGTGGATCAATTGGGTGCTACGATGAATGCCTGTTCTGAATCAATGTCTTCCAATGCTCCCTTGGTTTGGTTTTTCTATCTATGCTGCAGTGACTCTAGTGTGACAACAACTAATTTCCTAATGTATTCATTTCAGTAAGGTAGAAATAGTCAAATGATTCCAACCTCACAGCTAATGGGTCACATCATTATTGCTCATTTTCTTGTGCCAGCAAAAACCACACAAAAAACTCATTATTGTCCCGTTTGAACTTGTGAAGGAAACAGTAGCTTCGAGAATAGCAATCTGTCAGAGCAACAAGCTGTTCAACCTTTGAATATGCAGTTTACTGTCGAAGAAGACAGCCGCCCAAACAAACAAGCAGCCTGGACATGCATTATTACATAAGGCAGAAGCTGGAGTGCTGGCAACTAGCTGTCCACCATTTTCTGAATCTGCACTTCAAAACTTAATTAACATGGACACAAACAAAATATTTTTCAAAAAAAATCCACAGCTCAGTGTTGCACCAAGCACTCAATTCATTAGCTACGCGATGAAGCTGGGACCTGAAGTCCAAACCCTGGGGAAATGCACTCACAAACTATGCCCAGAGACAATCAGCTCTCCAAGATCCTACCGGCCGCCTGCCTATTCACAAATGTTGGCCAGGTGATATCCATTTGAGTAAGGTCAAAGATGGTCTAAAATACATTTCAGGATACTGCAACATTGCAAGAAAAACTGCAACTATACCTTTCTCTTTTTTGTCTTTCTTGTCATCATTATCCTTGCCATCTTTCTTCTTTTTCTTGTCTTTCTCTTTGTCCTTGGGTCTTTCTTTTCCTCTTCATCCTTTTGTTCCAGATCTGTTAGATAAATTGAACCATTTTATTATCACAATGTAAAAAGCAAAATTATAATAGAACAATGTTTAAGTTTCTATAAAAGAATATTTTTCTCATTATAAATTTCAACAGAAGGCACACAAACAAGATAGAGGGTGGTGAGATGTTCAGAGGCTATGATGTCCATGTCTTGCTTGTGTAGACCTGGCTTGCTTTAAGGTCTGGATTGTGATTTTAAAATTTTTAAATAAACATATGAAATGGATGGTATACTCTCCCTGATCCTGGGGAAGTAGATAAAACATGTATGTCCTCTTCTCGGACAAGGGCGGAAACATCAGAGTACCTGTGCACACTCCATCCATCCATCATGTGCCATGCCGATAAGCGTGGGTGGTCATGTTTCCCTCGATCACCAGAGTTATGGATCAGCTCCGTGTTCCTGTCTCGACCATGCCATGTGGCCAAGCCATCCAGGTATTTACTTCTTGGTCTTCCCCTTGGTCTCTTCCCTTCAATCTTGCCAGTCGTCACTAAGTTCTCCAAGTCATTTCTTCTCATAACATGCCCAAACAATGTTAACTGTCTACGTCTAATGACTCTAATTAGTTTATGATATTCATTTGTTTCTTGAAGGACTTGTTCATTCGTTTTTTTTGTCTGTCCATGGTATTCTTTGCATTTTCCTCAGAAACCACATTTCCACAGCCATCAGATGTTTTTCAGCTTGTCTGCTCATTTCCACACTTCACATCCGTACAAAAGTACAGGTTCTATGTAGCACCTCAACACTAGCTATTCCATGAAAACAAGCAACTCACTATTGTTGAAATAGCTATGGATTTCAATACAAGTCATGGTACTGCATAATAATTCTCCATGATTGTAGGAAAGTGTGTAGTAGACAGACAGACAGAGACAGAGAGAGAGCAGAAGACAGAGGGAGCAAGAGACAGAAAGAGCTGACCGTTGTCATCACTGCCTGAGTCTTCTTCTGCTTGTTTGACATCTTCATGTTGTACATCACTTTTCTTCCTCCTTGGTGTCGCCACTGGAACTTGTGCCTGTTGGGGAAGAAACAAGAGGACATTCTATTGCCTGTTTCTGGGAATTCTCAAAACCCAACATGATGAAAAACCAGGTAGAAAACAACTTCGCATGGCTAGAAGTAAATGAGATTGCTAAAATATATACGTTTCTACAAGGCAATAAGGTAACAGTAACTAAAAGATTTGTTATAAACTGATCTTCAAGCATTTGTGATGACTGTAGGAAGCAGATAAAATGTGTTGCACAACACCACAAGGACAACATCAACAGCTCTCAGACCAACAAAATGTGATGGTGCTATCACAACACAGACCCACGAGAAACTGCTTTGAGACAAATGATTACACGCTGAACATTATTGATCATTATAAAATCAACAGCCAGAAATTACAGCACAATGAGCATTAATGCTTGCTATATTAAGATCAACATGCTGACACAAACAGATGAAGTGTAGAAGAATCTGAATTTATGACTCAGCAAAATATTACAGTGCATTCTCATTATTCACATATTAAAGCTTTCCCTTTGAGCGTATTTGCAAATAAATACCTGTGACCCACAACCTTTCATCGTGAGGCTGTAGCCATTCCATTCATGGATATGCTCCCGAAAATTGTGCCTCTCTCAGCAGCTAAGCTGAAGTTCTTCTGTATTTTTCTGACCCTTTACACACTTCTGACCTTTCTGACCCTTTGCAAACTTCTGACCCTTTGCAAACTTCTGACCTTTCTGACCCTTTACACACTTCTGACCTTTCTGACCCTTTACACACTTCTGACCCTTTGCACACTTCTGACCTTTCTGACCCTTTACACACTTCTGACCTTTCTGACCCTTTACACACTTCTGTCCTTTCTTACCCTTTACACTTCTGTCCTTTCTGACCCTTTATACACTTCTGACTTTTCTGACCCATTACACACTTCTGACCTTTCTGGCCCTTTACACGCTTCTGACCTTTCTGGCCCTTTACACACTTCTGACCTTTCAGACCATTTACACACTTCTGACCTTTCAGACCCTTTACACACTTCTGACCCTTTTTAAATCTTACACACTCCTGACCTTTCTTACCCTTTTACACACTGCAGGCCCTTTACACACTTCTGACCTTCCTGAAACTTTACACACTTCTAACCTTCACACTCCTGACACTTTACACACTTCTGACCTTCCTGACACTTTACACACTTCTGAACTTTCTGACACTTTACACACTTCTGACCTTTCTGACACTTTACACACTTCTGACCTTTCTGACACTTTACACACTTCTGACCTCTCTGACACTTTACACACTTCTGACCTTTCTGACACTTTACACACTTCTGACTTTTCTGACCCATTACACACTTCTGACCTTTCTGGCCCTTTACACACTTCTGACCTTTCTGGCCCTTTACACACTTCTAACCTTTCAGACCATTTACAAATTACTGACCTTTCTGACACTTTACACACTTCTGACCCTTCTTAAATTTTACACACTACTGACCTTTCTTACCCTTTTACACACCGCAAGCCCTTTACACACTTCTGACCCTTTTCCTTCTTCTGACCTTCCTGACACTTTACACACTTCTGAACTTTCTGACACTTTACACATTTCTGACCTTTTTGACACTTTACACACTTCTGACCCATTACACACTTCTGACCTTTCTGACACTTAATACACTTCTGACCTCTGACACTTTACACACTTCTGACCTTTCTGACACTTTAAGGAGCACTGGGCATATAGTGCTGGACCCATATTTTAACAGGCCAATCGGCGCTCAGCGGGTCATGTGGTCAGTATCACGCCGGATGTCTTTACTTCTCAAGACATTTCCTGGTACCCATTTTAGGCTGGGTTGACCTGGTCAATTTGTGAAAATTTAAATTCCCCCCACCTGATGCGAACTGAACGTATGACCACTGGGCCTGCAGGCTAGTCACAGCCTCCCTAAGATAGGCTGGCTGACAAATGAGTCAGCACAAGCCTTTTTATTTTTTTTCCACACATAAAAAAAACCTGGTACATGCACACACAAAAATAGCTGACTGGTACATTGGTAAGCACAAATGTTGATGGTTTTACATAACAATATTGTGTTTCTTGAACAATACATGCACAAACAATGGTTGACTCGATTGAGAAATTACAAACACTGATGTCTGTACATACACAAATCTGCTATATTGGTTGTCTGACACGTGTTGAAACCAAAGACCAGAGACAACCAAATAATTTGTCCATATGAATAAAGTTTTACCCTTTGCGCCAATTCCATAGAACAAAACTTGTGTGACTAAGAAGAACATATTAAAATGACTAAAATGTAACTCATCATCATGTGTCCTGCTACCTGGCATAAGTATTCATACATCTCCACAGATCTCATTGGTCCCTGGGTTAACTAAATTACTATGACTTTAACATGCTCACAACTACATGGCCACACACTTAATAATAATAAGTACAAGAAAATAAAAGAAAAGCATCAACATATACAGATTATGAGCGTGAGTGCTGAAGAATAAAAGCAAACAAGAAACAGACATTCATAACAATTACAATCATAAAGTCCCTTGCCAACAAGAGTGCGTGATCACACTTCTCCATGTCTCATGACCTCCAACAAAATGTCTTATTTCATGTGCTGACATCTTTCTAGGCTATGGCAATAGGATGTCATGAATCTTCTTTTGCTATCATTCTTTTATCTCTTTTCCCACTAATCTTTCCAGCTGTCACAACACATTTCAGTTTTCTATGGCAAGAAATGACATGTACCTCTTTTTGGTGTTTGTAATAAGTTGTCTTTGAATTTTAGCCTCTTTCAAAACATTTAGATTACTCATTCTGGCTGTCCAGGGAATTTTTGCATTCTTCTATAAAACCACATCACCGAGGCCTCAACACATTTATCTTTACTTGCTTGCTATATGTTCAGGTTGCAGGCTGCGTTATTCTTCTTTCCTTATCTCCAGCCTTGCTCATGATTGGCTGGATTGTGCAGCGAACAGTCTTCTGCAGGATGAGGCAGCCAGTTCCACATCACCCCCTCCTTCGATTTAATTGTCTCTTATGACCTGCTTGGTAGGTTACAGTGTTACAATTCTCTGCTTCCCTTAAAAGTCTCAGTAACACAGGGGCCAGATGTGTAATCTGGCCCTTTGTATGTAACATTTGTGATGTTGCTGTTATAGTATCAGTATTTAATCACGTCTGAAAATACTCTCAGGATGAACGCAGAAGAAGTATTATTATTTTCCTCTACTAGGCCATATTGCACAGGTCCCAGGTATACAGAGATGACAATGTTTACAATAATCTTATCTAGTTTTTCACAGACATATTCTTATATAATTAGGAAGCGCTTGGAAGCAACAGATATGTGGATCCTGGTATGACTTTTGTGAATACAATAGTTATAATACATAGTTATAAAGGAACTATTTAAAAAGTTTAAGCATGGGAAAACATGGACAAAGATTTACTAGCCACAATTACTTCTGACTATCCAAATAGTAGCTCTCTGGCTTTCAGAGTTAAATTAACTTAGCTCTCTGGCTTTCAGAGTTAAATTAACTGTGCGCTGCACGCTGCACTAATTTTCAATATGTTTATCAAACTAGTAATCTATAAATACAACAATTGTTCCAACACCAAAAAATAGAGCAGAAAATGAGATAGCAAGCACACATAGAAATCAGGATACATCAAAGGTAAATGTCTGCTTAACAGAATGATGTGAGAAACAACATACTGGGTGCTTGAAAATACAGTTACAGTTCATGTAAGTTCAAAAGCTCAAAAGTGAGTTAACCTTGTCTAGAATAAACTTTCCAGGACATTTCCTGGTATTTATTTTAGGCGGGGTTGACTGGGAAATCCAAATCAATAGAACAAAATTTAAATTCCTGCTCTGGGATCGGATATGAACACATGACAACCAGACAGCAGGTAAGTTTACTAGCCACTGGATTATCACATCTCCAAAAATGGCCATGCGGTCATCAGAAAATTGAGCATAACTCCATGCTCTGCATGACCATTCATGACCGACAATATGTAAACATTTCTCAATTTTGAGCTATCTCATGTTTAAATACAAGATTGCTCCAATAGGGCAGATTACTATTTTAATGGTCACATCAAGTGTCAGGACATTGTTTTAGACTAATTTCCTAGTGATCCAGCAAGTTTGATTTTTTGAGAAAAATCCATGACCGGCGATATGTCGAAATTTCTCAATTTTGAGCTATGTCATTTTTCACACCAAAATTGCTTCAATAGGGCAGATTATTATTTTTATGGCCACATCTAGTGTCAGGACATTGTGTTAGACTAATTTCCTAGTGATCCAGCAACTTAGATTTTTAGAGAAAAATCCATGACCGGCAATGTATCGAAATTTCTCAATTTTGAGCTATTTCACTTTTCCCAACAAAATTGCTCCAATAGGGCAGATTTTTATTTATATGGTCATATCAAGTGTCAAATCATTGTTTTAGACTAATTTCCTAGCGATCCAGCAAGTTTGATTTTTTGAGAAAAATCCATGACCGGCGATATGTCGAAATTTATCAACTTTGAGCTATTTCATTTTTGACAACAAAATTGCTCCAATAGGGAAGATTTTTATTTTTATGGTCATATCAAGTGTCAGAACAATGTTTTAGACTAATTTCCTAGCGAGCCAGCAAGTTTGATTTTTTGAGAAAAATCCATGACCAGCGATATGTGGAAATTTCTCAATTTTGAGATATTTCACTTTTCCCAACAAAATTGCTCCAATAGGGCAGATTTGTATTTTAAGGTCATATCAAGTGTCAGAACATTGTTTTAGACTAATTTCCTAGCGATCCAGCAAGTTTGATTTTTTGAGAAAAATCAATGACTGCGATATGTCGAAATTTCTCAATTTTGAGCTATTTAATTTTTCACACCGAAATTGCTTCAATAGGGCAGATTATTATTTTTATGGCCACATCTAGTGTCAGGACATTGTTTTAGACTAATTTCCTAGTGATCCAGCAACATTGATTTTTTGAGAAAAATCCATGACCGGCGATATGTCGAAATTTCTCAATTTTGAGCTATTTCATTTCCCCTAACAAAATTGCTCCAATAGGGCAGATTTTTATTTATATGGTCATATCAAGTGAGTGATCCAGCAAGTTTGATTTTTTTAGAAAAATCCATGACCGGCGATATGTCGAAATTTCTCAATTTTGAGCTATTTCATTTTTTACAACAAAATTGCTCCAATAGGGCAGATTTTTATTTTTATGGTCATATCAAGTGTCAGAACATTGTTTTAGACTAATTTCATAGCGAGCCAGCAAGTTTGATTTTTTGAGAAAAATCAATGACCAGCGATATGTCGAAATTTCTCAATTTTGAGCTATTTCATTTTCCCCAACAAAATTGCTCCAATAGGGCAGATTTTTAGTTATATGGTCATATCAAGTGTCAGAACATTGTTTTAGACTAATTGCCTAGTGATCCAGCAACTTTTGATTTTTTGAGAAAAATCAATGACTGGCGATATGTCGAAATTTCTCAATTTTGAGCTATTTCATTTCACCTAACAAAATTGCTCCAATAGGGCAGATTTTTATTTATATGGTCATATCAAGTGAGTGATCCAGCAAGTTTGATTTTTTTAGAAAAATACATGACCGGCGATATGTCGAAATTTCTCAATTTTGAGCTATTCCATTTTTCACACCACAATTACTCCAATAGGGCAGATTATTATTTTTATGGTCACATCTAGTGTCAGGACATTGTTTTAGACTAATTTCCTAGTGATCCAGCAACTTAGATTTTTTGAGAAAAATCCATTACCGGCGATATGTCGAAATTTCTCATTTTTGAGCTATTTCATTTTCCCCAACAAAATTGCTCCAATAGGGCAGATTTTTATTTATATGGTCGCATCTAGTGTCAGGACATTGTTTTAGACTAATTTCCTAGTGATCCAGCAACTTTGATTTTTTTAGAAAAATCCATGACCGGCGACATGTCGAAATTTCTCAGTTTTGAGCTATTTCACTTTTCCCAACAAAATTGCTCCAATAGGGTAGATTTTTATTTTATGGTCATGTCAAGTGTCAGAACATTGTTTTAGACTAATTTCCTAGCGATTCAGCAAGTTTGATTTTTTGAGACAAATCATTGACCGGCGATATGTCGACATTTCTCAATGTTGAGCTATTTCATTTTTCCAAACAAAATTTCTCCAATAGAACAGATTTTTATTTTTATGGTCATATCAAGAGTCATAACATTGTTTTAGACTAATTTCCTAGTGATCCAGCAACTTTGATTTTTTGAGAAAAATCCATTACCTGCGATATGTCGAAATTTCTCATTTTTGAGCTATTTC
>JACEFZ010012125.1:0-28905 GCA_014155875.1 Cepaea nemoralis
CTTTTATGGGGGGGCAAATTTATTTTCTTGGATGTACAAGAGAGACAGCATGCAGGGCGATGCCCCTACCTTCTTGTTTTTTCCAACCATTGAGAGAGAATGCAAGTTTGCAGGGCACGCGCCTCCCTTTCAGAATTAAACGCCCCCCAAATAAAATCAAATCAAATCAAATCAACTTTATTAGGGTCACAAATTGGGCGCGCAGGCCCGTCTTACATTCGGCCCTTCCAATCATTCGTCTTTCGTTCATCAAGAGCATTATACATTACATAGGAAGAAAAATAAACATTGTGAAATGAATGTTGTAAACATAAACAAGGCTAAACAGGGAAAAAAAAATGTGTACATGAAAGTATGTGACGAAAAGTAGTGAGGGCCAGCGCGTCCCACACACCCCACACACACACAACACAACACACACCACAACACTCTCTCTCTCTCTTTCCACTCTCACTCTCACCCTTCACTCAAAACACACACTCTAAATCATTCATTTCTCCCCCGTTCACTCATTCACTCTCCCACTCACTCATTCACTCTCCCCTCACTCATTCACTCTCACGCTCACTCATTCTGTCTCTCCCGCTCACCATTCACTCTCCCGCTCCCTCATTCACTCCCCCCTCACTCATTCATTCTCCCGTTCAAATTCACTCTCCCGCTCACTCATTCACCTCCACCATTCACTCTCACGCTCATCATTCACTGTCCCGCTCACCCCTTCACCCCGCCGCTCATTTCTTTCACTCTCACGCTCACTCATCAGTCTCACGCTCAATCATTCACTCTCCCGCTCACTGATTCACTCTAAACGCTCACTCATTCACTCTCACGCTCACTCATTCCTTCTCACGCTCACTCATTCACTCTCACTCATTCACTCTCACTCAATCACTCTCACGCCCCCTTCATTCACTCTCACGCTCACTCATTCACTCTAAACGCTCACTAATTCTGTCTCTCATTCACACTCACTCACTCTCTCACTCAAACTACAGTAATGAACATAAGTTTAGATTATACATGATAAAATCAAATGGTATTTAACTTATATATGACAGATGAGAATACACAAACATATGGATTCGCGTGTTACATAAAATGCGTGTTACATGACATGCATCTGCTCAGCTCTCTCTCTCTCTCTCTCTCTCTCTCTCTCTCTCTCTCTCTCTCTCTCTCTCTCTCTCTCTCTGTATTCTTTCATATACACACACTCACACGCATGCGTACTCACACACACACACACACTCTCTCTTTCTCTCTCATTCACTCTCACTCTCACTAATTCACTCTCCCGCTCACTCAGCACTCTCACTCATTCACTCTCACGCTCACTCATTCGCTCTCCCCTCACTCATTCACTCTCCCGCTCACTCTTTCACTCTTCCGCTCACTCATTCACTCTCACGCTCACTCATTCACTCTCCGCTCACATTCTCACTCTCCCGCTCACTCATATCATTCTCCCGCTCACTCCATTTACTCTCCCGCTAACTCATTCACATCTCACGCTCACTCATTCTGTCTCTCCCGCTCACTCATTCACTCTCCCGCTCACTCATTCACTCTCCCGCTCACTCATTCACTCTCACGTCATTCACTCTCACGCTCACTCATTCACTCTCACCTAACTCATTCACTGTCCCGCTCAATCATTCACTCTGCCGCTCACTCATGTCACTCTCACACTCACATCATTTACTCTCACGCTCACTCATTCACTCTCACGCTCAATCATTCACTCTCCCGCTCACTGATTCACTCTCACGCTCGCTCATTCAACTCTCACTCATTCCTTCTCACGCTCACTCATTCACTCTCACTCATTCACTCTCCCGCTCACTCATTCACTCTCACGCTCACTCATTCACTCTCCCGCTCAATCATTTACTCTCCCGCTCACTCTCACGCATTCACATCTCCCGCTCACATCATTCACTCTCCCCGCTCACATCATTCACTCTCCCGCTCACGTCATTTACTCTCCCGCTCCCCTCATTCACTCTTCCGCTAACTCATTCACTCTCACGCTCACTCATTCACTCTCACGCTCACTCATTCACTCTCACTCATTTACTCAAAACACACAACACTCTCACTCATTCACTCTCCCGCTCACTCATTCGCTCTCACGCTCACTCATTCACTCTCCCCGCTCACTCAATCACCCTCACGCTCACTCATTCACTCTCCCGCTCACTCATTCACTCTCACTCATTCACTCTCCGACTCACTCATTCACTCTCACGCTCAATCATTCACTCTCCCGCTCACTCATTCACTCTCACGCTCACTCATTTACTCTCACGCTCACTCATTCACTCTCACACTCACTCATTCACTCTCACGCTCACTCATTCTGTCTCTCATTCACACTCACATCACTCTCTCACTCAAACTACAGTAATGAACATAAGTTTAGATTATACATGATAAAATCAAATGGTATTTAACTTATAATATGACAGATGAGAATACACAAACATATGGATTCGCGTGTTACATAACATGCGTGTTACATGACATGCATCTGCTCAGCTCTCTCTCTCTCTCTCTCTCTCTCTCTCTCTCTCTCTCTCTCTCTCTCTCTCTCTCTCTCTCTCTCTCTGTATTCTTTCATATACACACACTCACACGCATGCGCGCGCTCACACACACACACACTAACACATCAACTCTCCCACTGTCTCACTCTCTAAAACACAATCCTTACACACACACACACTCACTCTCTTCAATCACACTCTCTCACACATACACGTACACATGAACGCATACACGCACGCACACACTCCCTCTCTCTCTCTCACACATACACGTACGAATGCATGCACTGACACATTCCCCCACCATTTCTCGCTCAATCACTCTCTCCACACAACACGCATGCACACACGCATTCACTCTCTCCCTCTCTCTGACACCCACTCTCTCTCTCTCTCTCTCCTCTCTCTCTCTCTCTCTCTCTCTCTCTCGCTCCCACACGCACACACATATATAGTGAACAATTATAATGAACAATTATACTGAACAATTATACCAGTAAATGAATTATGGTGGCATATAGTCGGTATGGATTAAGTATTGAAAGAGTTTTCGGTTAAATGTGTAGGGACTCATTGGAGTTTTCAGATCTGGAGGCAGATGATTCCATAAGTGAGCACCAGAATAGGCCAAACATGTTTTGTATAGGTCCAATCTAGGCTTTGAGACATGTAACAAATTTAGGCGCTTGCTGTTCATTGCATTAGATTGAATCTGCGCAGAAGATACTCTGGGGTATTTTGAGATATAATTTTATTCACTAATTTGGCTTTGTTGAAAGGAAGCGCTTTTGTAGTGGTAGAAGTCTTAGATGATTGTACAAATTTTTACTTTTAACGTGCTTTATGCCAGAAACCAGACGAATAGCGCGGTTTTGTAGAGAACATAGTCGTTTTAAATTAGATTTAGGGCAACCATCCCAAACTGTGGAACAGTAATCGAGATGTGATTGGATATAGCATGTATAGGAATATTTTTCGTGTGCTTTCGTCCAGGAAGTGCTGAATTTTAGCAAGTTGGTAAACTTTTTGTGCTATTTTCTTGGTAAGAGCGTGAACATGAGAGCTCCAGTTAAATGGCTGTCTATTAAAAGCCTAGTGTTTTTATGTTCAGTCACATTAACTATAGGTAACGTGCCCATGCGGAGTTCGAGCGGTGTTCCAGTTATGGCTAGTGTCTGTAGTTTTGTCTGGTCGTTATTAGCATGGATTTGGTTTTGCCGATGTTAATTTGCATGCGGTTTTCATTGCTCCATCTAGTAAGATTATCAAGTTCCTTTTGTAAAGAATTCTCTAATTCACTACGGTTTTCTTGACTAGTATATATAGTACAGTCGTCAGCAAATAGATCACAAGTTGTATTGATATATAAAGGAAGATCATTAATATAAACTGCAAAAAGCAGCGGACCTAGTATTGAGCCCTGAGGCACACCCATATTAAGCTGTGTGGGTCTTGATAGACAGTTGTTGAAGGACACGACTTGTTGCCTGTTGGATAGAAATTGACGTAATTATGTTCACCATGTTGGTGCTTGTCTTCATTTGCTTTAGTTTTCTAATTAAAATATCGTGATCTACCATATCAAAAGCTTTTTTAAAGTCTACAAACACCGCTCCACAAATTCTACCGTTGTTGATGTTTAAGTGCCAGTTATCGGTCCATTTTTGTTAGAGCACTATGGCAAGAATATTTAGGTCGAAACCCAGATTGACTGTTAATTATTAGATCGTTGTTAATTAAATGGTGTACGTTATTTTTATGAATGAGTTTTTCTAGTGGTTTTGATAGCGACGATAATAAGGAAATAGGTCTATAATTACCCAAAACGCTATTATCGATTGAGCCATTTTTAATTAGCGGAAACACTTTAGCAATTTTAAAAGCAGATGGAAAGTAGTTTTTGGCCAGGCACTGGTTATATATGAACGTTAAGGACTCACTAATGACATGGTGCAGCACAACGAAGAATTCTATTACTGATACCATCTAGGCCGTGTGAGTTTGTTGATTTGAGGTTCAAGAGATTCAAGAGATTCAAGAGATTCAAGAGATTCAAGAGATTCAAGAGATGCATCCACTGCATAGTGAAATTAGGAAGGTGAAGGGCAGCAGGTTAAAAATGAGGACGGTCGTGGATGGGTCAAGCCGAAGACATTCTTCAACAGGTGTGTTCACTTGAGGACTTAGAACCTGGCGAGGAGTGGGTGCAAGTGCCAACAGACTTCTGCACATCCTTTTCAGTTTGCATCCAACTAGATAGAAAATGCAGACAAGAAAATCCGGCTGCTGTGGAGGCTGAAGTACAAGCGTTTATTTTCGAGAATTCGCTAGACAGGTGACGCGGTCATCTACACAGATGGGTCGGTCGTCCGACATGTGAGAAGCTCATGGCCGGAGGGAGAATTGTGAAGGAGACTCTGGTGCTTTCACTGAAACCACAAGTAGCCTGACCATGGAAGTCATGGCAGTAAGTAAAGCAATAACATGGCTCGAGACACAGACATTCACTATGGCTTGTTTCCTTAGCGACTCAATGAACATGATCAAGAGGATAGAGGAGGGGTCGATCCGAAGAGAATGGTTGCTGCCTCTGAAGCGGTCTCGGCTGGCAAAGATTAGTTTCATCTTCGTGCCAGGTCATGCGGGAGTACAAGGAAATGAGCGGGCTGACAAGCTCGCAGGTGAGGCTACTGTGGAGGGCGGACGCGCCATGGACCAGGCTGACATTCTGAATGCTCTACGAGAAGTGAGACTTTTGCAAGAACCAAGTGATGACTGTGAATCTACAACAATGGTCAGACTGCGAGAGCAGCAAATTAAAAGAGGGGTGGCCAAACAAGAACACTACGCAGGAAGCCAAAGAAGATTGATAAACCAACACAGAACTGGCGTCGTTAGCCGCTACACGCTGCGGGATTTGCTGAGGAGGGGATCCGAGCACTTATGGACTGAATGGTCCGATGTGCAACGAGGATGATCTGTCGACTAACTAACTAACTAACTAACTTTACTTTATCAGAATATATTCAACGCTTAAGGTTTTCATTTGAAGCCCTCGTTTTTACTCGTACAGTTTACAAAATAAATCACTAATTTTAAATATATTGTTATACATTGATCGGCACTGACAGAAGAGATAAAAACTTTTTAGTGGCTAGCTGGTCAAGCGTCGAAACATGTTTCTTCAGCAAGACGTTGTTATTTATACATATCAAGTGTGTAGGCCTGTTTAAAGTTTTCGGTTTGTATTTTCTTTGCCTCGTAATGTGTACGTTCTGATCAATTCAACAATGTATGCCATTCATGGCTTGTCAATGTTATTAAATTACTTAAATGAAACGATGTGACCCCCAGACATTAATATTCTAGCCAGGCCTGCAGTATCAGCTATCATGAATACGGTCAAATTTGTAAGATCAAAGATTATTGAGTAAATCAACCTCTCGTTAAATGTGTTGACCGATGTTCAAAGTGTTCAACACGCAGAGTCATATCTGTTGTCATTGAATTATCCTTTCATCCTGGGATTACATTAACCTTCCACATTAGCCTAGGATGAGACTGCATTTACTGATCTACGTGAGTGCACGTAGTTAATAGTTCGCAGTTTAACATTCTGCAGGATGGCAATTTCAACACTATTCCAACTGTGTGTTTGTGTTCAATAATAAACACAAATCAACCGGGTTTGTATTCACCATTATTAAAAACGATAGGTTCTCTCGCGCTGTTACGATGTAAAAAAAAAACTGTAAATCAGCATTTGATATGTTACGTAAAGATATATAATGCAGCATGGCTACCAAATATTCGTCGTGTGTCGATACAATTTATAACCAAAGATAAATCAGTATTGTGTGAATCATAGTTACAAACTGTTAATTTGTGTGTGTTGTCATGACTCAAAGAAGAAAATAAACTGTCATTGTAAGACTTCAGGAAAGATTTTTAAAAGTATAGAAAAGCTACAAAAAGTAAATTCTCGTCTTCCGTTACCATTTATAGTTAACTAGCTGACCCGGCCCGGCTTCGCCCAGGCCCTGGAGAGGATCTATCTATCTATCAGTCTGTCTGTCTGCTTGTTTGTCTGTCTGTCTGTCTGTCTGGCTGACCCGGCCCGGCTTCACCCAGTCCCTGGTGGGGAGCATCTCATTTAATTCATATAAGTAGTCATATAAGCTCTCCCGTTCCCGACTATCTGTCTATCTGTCTGTCTGTCTGACCCGGCCCGGCTTCACCCAGTCCCTGGTGGGGAGCATCTCATTTAATTCATATACGTAGTCATATAAGCTCCCGTTCCCGACTATCTGTCTGTCTGTCTATCTGTCTGTCTGTCTGACCCGGCCCGGCTTCACCCAGTCCCTGGTGGGGAGCATCTCATTTAATTCATATAGTAGTCATATAAGCTCCCGTTCCCGACTATCTGTCTGTCTGTCTGTCTGAGCCGGCCTGGCTTCACCCAGTCCCTGGTGGGGAGCATGTCATTTAATTCATATAAGTAGTCAAATAAGCTCCCGTTCCCGACTATCTGTCTGTCTGTCTATCTATCTGACCTGGCGTGGTTTTGCCCAGCTCCAGGCCACAGTAACTTAAAAGAATGTCCTTCCACACACCATCCATTATTTTTAATGAAAACTGTTTTTAATCACCGACATGACAGTTGATAACTTCTTTAAGCAGAAAAAGATGGGTTACAATGTTATGCATTATGCATTATTTTTATGAAAACTTTGAAAATGCCTTATTTATTATAACTCATATGCCTGAAAATAACTATAGACAAAGAGTTTAACAATAGTGCAAGTAAGTCCAACAATATGACTATAAAGTATATAGAAATGTTATTAAAAGTTATGCCCCTTGAAATAACTTTTCTAGAGTGAAGTCCCCCTGCTATATAGAAATTATATAATGAAAAATGAAAAATTAAATGTTATTAAGTAAGTAGCCGATTTTACACTAAGAAACTATTACAGTCGGCTGCACAGGAATGAAAGGAAGACGTGTAGAAAATTTCATCTCAATCGGATGTACCGTTATCGAACCCATCCAATACATAGCTACATACACACCCACATACACTCTGTTTTATAGATATAGATGATGATCTAGTTGTTTGTTCACCACAGCCACAAATGGTCAATTCTTGTGTGCTGTTGCAATTTATAATTGAAGACAAATTTACATTACATTATGTTCAGCAAGATTAAAAACGTATAGTTAATGTATGGTGTTATGATTCATAAATAAGGAAGAAGCAGTATTGTGTTTACCACAGCTAAAATCGGTCAGTCCGTGTGTGTTGTTATGATTTATAATTGAAGACAGCCCAGCATTATGTTCACTATGATTAGAAACGGCTAGTCTTCTTTAGCTGATTCAAATTATAATCACAGATGAGACAGCACATGTTTACCACAGCTACACACAGTCTGTTTTCCTGAACTGTTACTATATATAATCACAGATAAACCAGTGTTGTGTGAATCATGGCTACAAATGACTCGTTGCCATGTAATGTTGACATGGTGTTTGGCTTTAGGATGACCTACCTAACTATTCCATTGGCTGTCATCATTGCAATCAAGACTGTGTTTATTGTATATATAGCATTCCGAACGAATACCATACCAAAGCATAACAAAGTTCTGGTAACATCGTTATCTATCACAGATTTAATTTAGGAGTAAACTACGTCTGTACTGGAGACTCCGAGAACCTAATCATGAAGCTGGGCATATCCCAGCCTAAGTATTTTGAGAGCTTTCTACTGGGTGCGTGGCACAGTTCTGTGGTGACATGTTTAGCCCACTTTGGAATTCTGGCCATGGAAAAGTACATTCACATTGCGCATCCATTTGTCTACATGAGGGTAGCCACAACACGAAATACCTACATTATTATATTGTGCCTTTGGACATTTGGATTAAGTTATATGCTTATTCCAGTGCTACTCTACACCGAAGATCACTATCATGAGAAGTGCATTCTACTTCATCCCCCGGTAGAGTACTACTGTGTTGGGGCTCTCGTTTACCTCGTCAGCTTTGTTACAGTTCTTGTGTCTAACTTCAAGATAGCATGTCTGGCTTTTAGAAACAAAACGGCGATCATAGCTCGGAGACATCGCATGCGTGGTGGCAGTGGTCAAGTGGCATTCAAAGATCAGTTTCTGGCAGCCGTCACAAGTGTCAAGTTTTTCTCAATCATGTTTGGAATATACATGGCCTGCACTTGTCCATCAGCGGTGTGTGCTGGTGTCAACATTTTCCATCCTATACCAGCATTTATTTATTTACCATCCATTTATTTAGTACCGGTCAACTCTATACTTTTTGTTCTTGTCTGGTTCTTTGTGAACATAAATTTTTCACAAGCTGTGATGCAAACATTTTCTCATGTGAAAACCGGCTTATGTAAGGGACAATTGTCGTTAGGATCATAATGTAGGTGTCATAAGTAGACATATTTAGCTTTTTAGCTAGCCAATTCTTTAGTCAATTTGTTATAATTGGGACTTTTCGTTGGTTGTTGAAGATGAGAACGAAGTGCGTATGGGAATGATCTGAGTGTTTTGATGTCGATTCTTGACTAAACTCACTTGATAACACTTAGTACATCAATCAAATGATGGAGAGTCACATGCGAAATTAATTAAACCATTTGAGGGGAACAAAGTACAAGCCAAATATTGATCGCATTGGTCGTTTTCACCACATGTGAAAGCGCTCCACGTTTTTCTGACAAATGTATTCGGCATTGTAAGCCAAACGCGAAAAAAGCATCCATTGTTTTACAACTTTCACTCACAGGAGAAGAAAGCAATGTGCATTGTATTATTTCTAAACTGCTGGGTTTTACAGTTCTTGGAAATGAATTCCCTCCCGTTTTGCTGATCTATTCAGTTAATCATCTGGCTCTGGCATTCTTTTGAAAGCACCAAAGATGTTGTATGTCATGTAGGCTCAGGTCATTCTACTTGTGGTTTCGTCACCGTCAGCTATGTTGATTTGACTTGAGGCTTAATCCTTCGCATTGACAATATGATTACTGGCAGAACATGTGCGGGGAATCAAACTATCAACGAATTCTCCTGTGTAGTTCTGCATTGCTGAAGATGGTCACGTTCTCGCTTATAAAGGAGTTCGGATAGAATCATTGTGGATTATAACATTTTGTACGGAAAATGCTAATTCATGCCGTTTTTTTCCATTACCTCGACCCCGTTAAACTACAGAAGAGAAGGTGTAATTAGGGTCCATCTCAGTCTCAGATTAATAATCGTGTGACGTAGTCAGCCAGATTTCGGATTTTACACAATCTTAAAATTGAGAGGATCGACTTCATTGCCCCGGGTTTTATCCCATATGGCTCGATCTCTTTCTTCAGGGCGACCTACAGAAAGCATCGCACGATGCTCCGGCGAACCTGAAAGAAGTTGAAAAATCTGTTACCCAAATGGGAAACATAATTGGCCAATTAAAGAAATATTTCGCAAAACTTATGAACAGTAGGAAACTTTGTTAGTTGAATGGGGATAATGTTGGCCAAATGCAGAAACATCGCGAATAAACTTATACAAAGTATAAAAATCTGTTAACCAAATGGGGAAAATATTGGTCAAGTAAAGAAATATATCAACCAAACTTATGAAAAATATAAAAATTTGTTAAAAAATTGGAAAAAAATATTGACCAAGTAAAAATACATATTTCAACCAAACTTGCAAATATCACGGCCAAACTTTTTTTTTAAAAGTAGGAAACTTTGTTAACCAATTGTGAAAAATGTTGGCCAAGTAAACAAAAAATATCGCGGCCAGTTTTATAAAAATTAGGACACTTTGTTAAACAAATGTGAAAAATATTGGCCAAATACAGAACTATCTCGACCAAGCTTACATATATCTCGGCCATACAAGTAAGAAATTTTATTATCCAAATGGGAAAAATACTGGTCAAACTTATAAATATCTCAGTCACACTTACAAAAAGTAGGATCATTTGTTAACCAAATGGGAAACATATTATTGTCAAGTAAAAATATGTATCACCCAAACTTATGAAAAATATGAAACTTAAAAACATATTTCAACCAAACTTGCGAATATCACGGCCAAACTTTTTTTTTTATAAAGTAGGAAACTTTGTTAAACACATGTGGAAAATATTGGCCACATACAGAACTATCTCGACCAAACTTATAAATATCTCGGCCAAATTTATAAACAAAGTAAGAAATTTTTTTTACCCAAATGGGAAAAATACTGGTCAAAATTAACAATAGCTCAGTCAAAGTTACAAAACATAGGATCATTTGTTAACCAAATGGGAAAAACGTCGGCCAAATACAGAAATTTCTCTACAAACTTATAAAAATCTCGTCCAAACTTTTAAAAAGTAAGAAAACCCAAATGAGAACAATATCGGTCAAGTGAGGAAATATATCGTCCAAACTTATGAAAAGTAGGAAACATTGTTAAACAAATGTGAAAATAATGTTGGTCAAGTAAAGAAATATCGCATCCAAATATATGAAAAGTAGGAAAATTCGTTAACTAAATTGGAAAAATATTGACCAAGTAACATACATATTTCAAGAAAACTCGCAAATACCTCGGCCAAACTTATAAAAAGTAGAAAATTTTTAACAAAACGGGAAAAAATATTTTTC
Source organism: Cepaea nemoralis (assembly GCA_014155875.1). Taxonomy (NCBI): domain Eukaryota; kingdom Metazoa; phylum Mollusca; class Gastropoda; order Stylommatophora; family Helicidae; genus Cepaea; species Cepaea nemoralis. The sequence continues at coordinate 11,223 of JACEFZ010012125.1, forward strand.
AAGTACAGAAATAATTCAACCAAACTTATAAATTCCTCCTCAAAACTTATAATAAGTTGGGAAGATTGTTAACCAAATGTGAAAAAATATTGGCCAAGTTAAGAAATATCTCAACCAAACTTATGTACATAAGGAAAATCGTTAGCCAAATCAACTAAATTGTTCACCGAACATATAAATACTTCGTCCACACTTATGACAAGTAGGAAACTTTGTTAACCAAATGGGGAAAACGTTGGCCAAATACAGAAATATCTCGACCAAACTTATGAAAAGTAAGAAAAACTTATTTAACCAAAAAGTAAATATATTGACCAAGTAAAAACATATTTCAATCAAACTTGTAAATATCTCTCCCAAACTTATAAAATTGTATAAAACTGTGTTGGTCTACCTATTGGAGAAAAACGTATGTCACATATGCATATAACAGCTGTATTTCAGAAAATAAAAAGTATCTTATGCAATAAGCCACTATCGTAATGAAAAAATAAAATTTCAACAATAAAATTTCACAAACATTAAAAAATAATTTATACATGAAACATTCAAATTGCAAACAATAAAGAGAAATTACATTTTTAGTTTTTGTGAAATTTTATTGTTGAAATTGTATTTCTCTTTATTGTTTCCAATTTAAATGTTTCAAGTAGAAATTTAATTTTTAATTTTTGTGAAATGTTATTGTTGAAATTTTTTTTTTCATTAACGATAGTGTTTTATTGCATAACATATTGTTCGTTTTCTGAAATACAGCTGTTGTTTGCATAGGGGACATAATATTATCTCCAGTAGGTTGGGACGTTTGCCAAGTAAGCAGAAACCCGGTTATGTTCTAACCAAAGAGAATGTTAGTGTTAAGTGGTATGAAACGTTGAAAGTCGGTTAGAAGATGTGGTAGATGGTATTCAATGAGGTTAGTAAGGTAGTCGTGGTTTTAAGAAAGGCCGACTCCATATCAGACATTATTGGTTGGTTGATATTTGTTTACATTTGTTTAACAAGGTTTTCTTACATTTCCTACGTTTGGATGAGATATTTATAAGTTTGATCAACATTTTGATTGATTTGGTTAACATGTTATCCTACCTTTTATAAGTTTGGCTGAGCTATGTATAAGTATGCTTGAAATATTTCCTTCCTTCGCTAATAATATTCCCATTTGACTAACAAATTTCACTAATCTTTTTATAAGCTTGGTGAAGCTATTTATAAGTTTGGTTGAGATATTTCCTATTTTGGTCATACTGTTTCCCATTTTGGTAACAAAATTTCCTACTTTTTGTAAGTCTTGACGCGATATTTCGTGACTTGGCAAATATTTTTTTTTACATTGGTTAACAAAGCTTCCTATTTTTTTGTAAGTTGGCCGAGATATTTGCTAGTTTGGTTGAAATGTGTTGTTTTAATTGGCCAATATTTTTCACATTTGGTTAAAAAATTTTCATACTTTTAATAAGTTTGGTTAAAATGTGTTTTTAGTTGGCTAGTATGTTCCCTATTTGGTTAACAAATTTTCCTACTTTTAATAAGTATGGACGATATATTTATAAGTTTGACCAATATTTGTTTTTTCATTTGGCCAACAAAGTTTAATATATTTGTATAAGTTTGGATGCGATATTTACAAGTTTGGTTGAAATCTGTTTTTACCTGAACAATATTTTTCCTTTTTGGTTAACAAGTGTTCCTACTTTTTATAAGTTTGGACCATATTTTTCTAAGTTTGGTAGAGAAATGTCTGTATTTGGCCAACCTTTTTCCCATTTGTTTGACAAATGTTCCTACATTTTATAATATTTGGCTGAGATGTTTATAAATTTGACCAGTATTTTCCCCATTTGGTTAACAAATTTTCTTACTTTTTTATAAGTTTGGCCGAGATATTTGCGAGTTTGATAGAGATATTTCTGTATTTGGCTAACGTTTTTCCCATTTCGTTAACAAATGTTCCTACATTTTTATAAGTTTGGTTGGTTTGGTTAACAAATGTTCCTACATTTTTATAAGTTTGGTTGAAATAATTATAAGTTTGGCCAGCGTTTTTCCCATTTGGTTATAAATTTTCCTACTTTTAATAAGTTTTGCCGAGATATTTCTGTATTTGGCCAACGTTGTTCAGATTTGGTTAACACATTTTTCTACTTTTCATAAGTTTGGTTGAGATATTTCTGTATTTTGTCAACTTTTTTCCCATTTGGTTAAGAAATTTCGCTACTTTTTATACGTTTGGCTCAGATATTTATAAATTTGACCAATAGTTTTCGCATTTACAAGTTTGGTTGAAATACGTTTTTACTTGGTCAATATATTTCCCGTTTGGTTAACAATGTTTTTCTTACTTTTCGTAAGTGTGGTCGAGATATTTCTATATTTGGCCAACGTTTTTCCCATTTGGTTAACAATGTTTCCTAATTTTCATATGTTTGGACGAAATATTTACATGTTCAGTGAACAGTTTAGTTGATTTGGCTAACGTTTTTCCTTATTTGTATAAATTTGGGTGAGATATTTCTTAGCTTGGCCAATACTTTTTCACATTTGGTTAACAAACTTTTTATAAGTTTTGATGAGGTATTTATAAGTTTGGTTGAATTATTTCATTACTTGGTCAATATTTTTTCTCGTTTTGTTAAAAAGTTTCCTACTTTTTATAAGTTAGGCCGAGGTATTTGAGGGTTTGGTTTAAATATGTTTTTTACTTGGTCAATTTTTTTCGGATTTGGTTAAAAAAATTTCCTACTTTCCATAAGTTTGAATGCGATATTTCTTTACTTGACCAATATATATATATATATATTTTTTTTACATTTGGTTAAAAAATGTTCCTACTTTTCATAAGTTTGGATGAGATTTTTCTTCACTTGACCGATATTTTTCTCATTTTGGGTGACAGATTTTCCTACTTTTTATAAGTTTGGACAAGATTTTTATAAGTTTGGTCGAAAATTGTCTGTATTTGTCCCACGTTATTCCCATTTGGATACACATCTTCCTAATTTTTGTAAGTTTGGCTGAGATATGTATAAGTTTGACCATTATGTTTCCCATTTGGCTAAAACAAAACTCTTACATTTTTTTATAAATTTGGCCGAGATATTTGCAAGTTTGGTAGAGATATTTCTGTATTTTGCCAATATTTTTCACATGTGTTTAACAAAGTTTCCTACCTTCCATAAATTTGGCGACAATATTCCTTTACCTGGCCTAAATTTTTCACAAATGGTTAACATTTCCTACTTTTTCATAAGTTTGGCCGAGATATTTGCAAGTTTGTTAGAAATATGTTTTTACTTGGTCAATATTCTTCCCAATTGGTTAGCAAATTTTCCTATTTTTCATAAGTTTGGTTGAGATATTTCTTTACTTGACCAATATTTTTTCCAATTTGTTTAACAAATGATCCTACTTATTTTTATAAGTTTAGTCGTGATATTTCTGTATTTGGCCAACATTTTCCCCATTCAAATAACAATGATTCCTACGTTTCATAAGTTTGGTGAGATATTTCTTTACTTGTCCAACATTGTTTCCCATTTGTGTAACTAATGTTCCTACTTTTTATAGATTTGTGTGACCTATTTATAAGTTTAGTTGAAATATTTCTCTCTTTGGCTGGTATTTTTTTACATTTGGTTAACAAAGTTTCCTACTTTTCACAAGTTTGGCATAGCTATTTATAGGTTTGGTCGACGTATTTCTGTATTAGGCTAACAGTTTTAATAATTTGTCTTCCCATATTTTCTTATTTGACTGTTAACCCTACCAGACATGAGGTCCTAACCCTAATTTTCCCCTATACCTGGGCTCCTGAGCATTAAAGAGAAAAAACCAACATGATGTAGAAAATGTTAGTTACATGCAAACAAGTGGTTAGAATAAGATGTAACTTGGAGACATTGTAGAAAATAGGTCTACCTTTCATCTAGCGCCGATACTCCACCTTTGTGTGCCAATCCAGTCTGAATAAACCAAAGTATTGATCACCTGTTGGACTGTGAAACGCCTAGACCTACTTCGCTTAGTTAGTTAGTTAGTTAGTTAGTTAGTTGGTTGGTTGGTTGGTTGGTTGGTTGGTTGGTTGGTTGGTTGGTTAGTTAGTCGTGGTCCCAACTTCACGGCAATGGGTTGTCCCCATATTGCTCCGTTCCTGTGCCAGTGAATATCACACAAAATGCTCCTCACTGCCAAAAGTGAACAATGGAACAGACAGGAGTATCGGCAAGCCAAACAGCCCGCACAGGTACACTATGCATAATGCCGCCGCCAGAATGCCAACACAAAAGACCTCAATGAAAAATACAGTTCATCGTCGATGGAAATGGCAGTCACCAGAAAGACTTCATTGACCCGGGTGTTATCCCATATGACTCGGTCTCTTTCCACAGGACGACCCGCCGAAAGCGCCGCACTAAAGCACGAACTCCGTACCTCCAGCGGCGACTCCCAGGAGTCTCCTGAAAAATGCACTCGTGAGCCGAAAAGGCAAACCAGTCAATCAGCAACAGCCGGCCGCCATCGTTCCGAACATGCAATTCACTCTACACACAACCGCGGACAGATGTAAAAGCATTCCACGCGAAACTCACAGCTCACAGTGTCGCGCCACGCACTCACTCAGTAGCAGGGCGACGGAACCATAACCTACTTCACTTTCTTGTTGAAGTGAGTGGTTCATCAAACGCTCGTTTCATTGTGAATTTTCATAATTTTTTCGCGTTAATCCACATAAAGTCAATTCAAACCTATGGGGGGAAGACATTTGCAATGGCTAAACATGAGTTTTGACCACGATTGGCTGGTTATTTTTAGTTTGTGACACATATTTATCACGAAATAGGCAAAATGCCGAAAATTAGGGACAGCTGTATAGAGGCAGATTCGGAAATTTCCGAAAATCGGTACAGCGGTCCGGTAGGGTTAAAGTGATACATATAATCTTACTTTTGTCTGGGTATTAAACGTAGAACAAATGAGCAGACAAGTTGAAAATCATTTATTGACATTTAAAATGGGTTTATGGAGAAAGATGCAAAGCCCCATATGGACACATCGAGAGGTAATGACAGTGTAAATGCCTGATATGAGTCGTGATAACTTCAGTGGTCAGGACAGCTAATGAGGTGTCGTGTTACATGTGACGCTTAAGGTTGAGCCGCGACAATTTGTTGTGTTCGTGTGTACATTTGATTAAATGTGCTAAACTTTCGTCGCTGTATGAGCCGCTATCTGCTAATTAAAGAAGGCCTTCTCAGACTGACGTCGGTGATCATGTCTCTCCTATCCAACAGACTTAGTCGGAAACTGTGTTGACTTGTTTATAGTTGTGCATACTAACAGTCGAAATCTCTCTTATGTTGTATTGATGTCGGGATGTTTTTTTGTGTTACTAGATAAACCTAGACAATATGGACATAGAAAAGAGATAGAAGGGCGACAATTTTAGCCTTCGTATGCACTGTTGATGCTGTAGTGGAATCACCCACCCGTACATGGTGAACATCATTATTTAGATCCCTGGTTCCACAACCGACAGGACACCTATTTTCTGTAGTACCCCTATTTACGACGTGTCTTGGATGTATCCTTACACATGCGACCAGCTTTAAAAACATCTTTGACCGACTGTAACCATTACTCATGTTTTAAGCATGTACCGTTATGCATTTCACCGGATGCATCGCCATCTTTGACTATTTTCAGCCAGTGAGCACATGTATTGGTTGTACTAATTCCGACATGACGCTCTGTTTCTTTAGTATCCCTCTTAACCACGTGTCTTAGGTTGTAACCTTATACATTTGACAGGGTGTAGAGTCATCTTTGACCAGATGTAACCATTACCCATGTGTCCGGCATGTATCTCTATGCATGTAACCAGAAGCAGATCTCTCACGTGGTCCGGTCGTAGCAATTACTCTTGTGTTTTGGATGAGCCATTACACTTGTGATCGGATGCGACGCCATCTTTGACTGGGGGTAAAATTAACCCACGTGTTCCACGTGTATACTTATGCATGTGACAGGAAGTAGCGCCATCTTTAACCGGTTTTAGACAGTTATAACGTGTCTCGAATGTACCATCACACATGTGACCGGATGGGACGCCATCTTTGACCGTTTGTAACCGTTACCCATGTATACCAGATTTACCCTTACGCAACTTATTATGTAACGCCCCCACGTGGTCCGATTGTAGTCATTAACCACGTGTCCGGATGTATTCCTTAGACACGTGCCCGTTACTGGTTGTACACCATCACACGGCCCAAGGACGAGTTTCGTGTCTCTACCAATTCGCCATTGGTCTGATGACAGTGTTTAAGTCCCATCCACTACCGACAGTAATAACCGCCAATATAATATAAAAACGATTACTTTACAATAGAAATAGTATAACAGTGTAGGCTGTTATACGGGGTTTAGTTAGATGGCACGCACGCTGTGCAAGGGGAAAGAGATAGGTAACCTGATGCACAAATGAGCACTGTAGTTAGGGATTTAGGGACGCTCACGTGCTGACGTAGGGAAAAACGGGGCTTAGTGACAACTCAGCTGCCGAACCAACAACATGCTTTTATAGTTGCTGTCTACAATTTTTATATTATGGAAACTTCTTCAATTAAACTGATATTTATAGACATCGGTGGTTTGTCTTCATATCTTCCGTTGCTGTCGAGTCTAGTCACTCTGCAATAGACTCGAAATGGTGCCGTGACCAGGATCTCGAACCTGGATTGTGAGAGAAACGCGAAGTATTCATGGCTTCTTCCATTCAATAGCCGTGACCTGAAACTGTTGTTCTCAAGAGGCTGCTGCTGCTTCACGCCGTCATTTTCAAAAGACCTATAAGAGCTCGTTGGCAAGTCAGTTCCAAGCTCTGTTGGATCGTGAAGGCCGCCGTCCAGTCACTCATAGACGCCGCTGTTGGATACATCATCACCGTATCTATCGATCTTACAAACCTGGGGCGTTACTATGCAATTTGTAGCAAGGGTCTACCTGCAGCCGTATAATCATTTTTGCTGAATCGAGAAATGGTCTAATCGGACAGCACAGCCCGACAACACTGAAGGTTACTCGAGTGTGAAAGAAAATTGTTCAAGTCATGAAGTTTCTCAGAAAATCCGATCCAGCCGCATTGGGTTCCTCCGAGGCGGTTAGGCATAATGGTTGCCGACTCTGCTGAGGAGGGTACCTTACTTTGATCGTCTCGTTTACCTGACCGCAATCCTAACGTAGAAGTGCCCTTTTACGGGTGAAATCAGAAGTGCCCTTTTGCGGTTGAAATCAGAAGTGCCCTTTTGCGGGTGAAGCCCGAAGTTACTCATCACACATCGAAGCCAGAGGTTTACCGGGACCAAAACTGAGCCAGAACAAAAGCAAAGATCACGCTCGTCATTTAAGAGAACTTTGAAGGACACCACTCGGATGAAATGTAGTCTACATACACCTTAACTTGTATCCTTACATAAAAACTATATTGACTATATAATTATAATTGTTTAATGTTAGCATTTAATATAATTAGAATAATTAACAAAAATATTAAAATGGCACAAGATGAGGCTTCTTTGACACATGTTTTGGGTGGAGTGGGTAGAGCAATAGGCAGACTCAATTCCGCAATAAAGCAGCAAGGGGTAGGTACAGACATTGAAAAATTCAGTGGGCAGGCGAGAGATTTCAAGAAATGGATGACTTCGGTGGAGAGACGTGCATTTTTGGTAGGAGCGACAGACGAAGAGAAGAAAAAAAATTGCTTACCAGGCCACTGTAACACCGGTTTCAGATCATATTAGAAGGAAATTAGAAGCTGGGGCAGATGAGACTTGGGAACATTTTAAAGATGATCTAGCTCACAAGTATGCGGAGATCACAGATCCACAACACGCTTTCTCAGTGTTAAGACAATCTAAGCAGAACAGTGGAGAAACTGTGCAATTATTTAGTGATAGGTTAATTAATCTAGCTGAGGAGGCGTTTCTAGGACAGAACGTACAAGGTGAGGAGGTAGAAAGGATGTTAGTTGGAATTTTTGTTGATGGAATAAAGTCAGATGGACTTAAATTTAAACTTATGAGGGAAAATCCTGCGAGATTATCACAGGCTGTGGATATAGCTGTACAGGAAGAAAGTTTGAGAAGGAGATTTAGACTAAGGGTAGGACGAGAAATAGGAAGCAATAGAGAAGAGAGAATTGAGGAACCTATGGAGATAGGACAAGCAAGGTACGGATGGAGAAGACGGGGAGAAATACAGACACTGCAGGGAAATAATAATGAAAGTAATCAAGATAGAGGAAGACAAATGAGAAATCCTATTAGAGAGACAGTAGCTAGTACAAATATGGTCTGTTGGAATTGCGGACAGCATGGACACACTTTTAGATTTTGTGGCAACAGACGTGCTCAGGTTAGTACACAGAATAGAAGTGTTAATAGTAGACCAAATAGAATTTTGGAGAAATGCAAAGAAGACGCGGAGTTAATCAGACCAGCGCAGAAATACTGACACTGGTAAGAAATTATAGAAGACAACGTAGTCGAGGTTTCCAATCGAATGGCCAGTATGATACCATTACGCTAAGGCCACGTCAAAGTTCAACCTGCTTTAGAAGACAACCGCTTTATAACAACGACAGAAACTACCGCAGACGGGATGTAAACGACGTGACGAGAACACGAAGGTATGAAGAGAGACAACATAGCAGAGCCAGAAGTCAATGGTTGGCAGAGACAGAATTTTTATAAGAAAAGACGGAACTGGAACTGGCCATCTAATAATGAAGAGCTGAGAACATTGCGAAGTCAATGGTTTGAGATCAGAAGGTTGAGATATGCACTCGCAAGGTCAAACAAAAGTGAAAATCAGCATCAGACTAATAGAACCTTAGCTGATGATCGACAGGTGTTTTCAGTTGTTAGAAGTAGACAAGAAAGAGAGACACAGACACAGACTAGATAGGTAATATGATAGATAATAATACGCAGACTCAGGTAGACACGGTACAACCGACTAAAACGATAGGAAGGGGAACACAAACTATTATAGAACTTACAGAACCAGCACAAGTAAAAATTGAAAAGGTGCCGCCAGTCAAAATTAAAGAGAATGTATGTAAGCCGTTAAAACCAAGAAACACCAGACAGAAAGTTAGAAAAAGTGTCAAAGCCAGATCTGCAAGTTTGCTAGTAAACGTAGGTACGACTGGCGTAGTAGCAGATGCCTCAGATGGAGACATGGAGTTTCTCCCTGACTGTGACATGAAAGGTAACGGTATAAATAAAAAGAATATTGGTTGTAGGAGTTCCGACTACAGAGATGTTGCTTCCTCTTCTACAACATATAATCAACAGGTTGGGGGAACGACCATATACAGTGATTATTCTGAAGACGAGGGAGGAAGGTATAAAATAATCGGTCGTATACTGAAAATAGTGAGCAGATCGGCGCGGTAAAAACAGGAGTAGGAAATAAAGGAAACAGAAAGAAAGCACTTAAGAAGAAGAATAGTAATAGACAGATAGCAGAAATTTACTCGACTACGGAAGATGACATAAGAAAGATCAGAGAATATATGACCATAAGACCTGAATACTTTAATGACAGTATGGCAGTTATAGATACTGAAGATGAGATAGATGAAGAGAGACACACACTAGTAGTAGGAGACAATGAACTATTTGGGTTAGATACGCTCTATAGTTGTTAGAATTCTGAGGATGATGAATAGCATATTGCATTGTTTTGGCTTACGAGATGAATTGCGGTTTGAGCATATATATATGTTTCTGTCTAAAATAGGCAGATGAATTTTTTTTGGGTGTAGTTTCACAATATATTGTGCAGGCAATAGTGTTATTTTGGGTAGAGAGTCACAGCAAGTGATAGATAATTTTAAAGCTGGTGAGTGGTGGAATATTCTACGTGGATACGCTATAAAGAATATCTTGTGTTTGGTTGTGGTGCGGGGAGAATAGACAATGTGGAAATTTAAATGTCCCTTGTCCATAATGGCCGGATGGAGTGGGTTGATCACGTTGAGTGATGTATAACTGGTGTGATTAAAGTAGGGTAGACTCAGCACAGAATTTGCACGGAGAGAGATAAACTATTATGAATGCTCGTACTAGACTTGACGCGTTGTTTGAGATGGCTTGACTCAGAGCTTTTAGAAGAGTAACTGGAGTATGAAAATGCTATGACGTGATGTCTGAGATAGAATTAAAGTTTCGCTTGTTGGTTTGAGAAGCAGATATAGTAGCATTGGCAGAGGTGAGAGAATCCGACACGTTAATAGTGTAGGATGAGGAGGTTGAGGAGAAGTGAGTGAGCAGTTGAGTGTCAGAGTGATTTGTTTGGTTATGCGTTGTCTTTGCGTGTGTAAACGTGTAGACAAACTTGTGTTCGTCGTGCTGATTAGAGAATGAAGTGAAGAGTGCAGTTTCGAAACGCCATCTGGTTGGAATGCATGGATAGAACGATGTCGGGTGATGATTGGTAGCAGCGCATGGATATACAGGGTGGTTGGTATGTCTTTGACTCCGGTGTGAAGGGAGATTGTGTCACTGTCTGTGGAAGAATAAAATACATACGCGTGCTGGAAGAAAAAGTGATCGATATGCTTAGGGTGCCTTGGGTAATTGGTAGAATGTCGAATTAGTGTCTAAATTGTTTTCTTGGAAGTAACAGTATATGTACGTCGGGTTGTCGTGATACGAGAATAATGACGAGAACGATGTTGTCTGTACACAGCGAGTGGTCAGTGCATATGAGAAGCATAAAATACGAGTGCCGTGCGAATATGTGAAGAATTGCTTGTCTGAGTTAAATTGTGATGGGAAGAGTTTGAAAGTTGATGGTGGTTGGTGAAGACAATAAGGAAAACTGAGGAGTAAGGGTGAGAGAGGCAGAAGTGAGTAATTCTGAGAAAGTATTATGTGAAGAAGCATGTGAATCGTTAGAAGTTAGAAGCATGTTAGAATGTAGGGCTTATTAAGAACTTGAGGAATTAATAATACGGGAGAAAGCAGTCACTCAAAAAAGTATGGTCATTTTCAATTAATTACTTTTCTTGAGGGAGTGGATATTGTTCTGCGTATGATGAGAATATAATCTGTCGGTAACAGATATATTGTGGGGTTAATGCAGGTTAATAATTGTCCTAGCTTTGAGTTGTTTTTATTGTTTTAGAGTAGTGGAATAGGCATGACTTGTGTTCTTTGAAGTGAATAGATATATATTACATTGATCCGTACAAGAGACCAATGTTGTTTAGTTACAATAAGTAGTTAATTTTATTTGAATTTGATTATTATTTCATTATATATATTTATTTTGAAAAATGTGGGGATATATGAAATCATTGTGAAAACCAAGGGGGGTGACATTGTGTTATTTTGATTTGTCGTGATTATTTATGAATTGTGCATATTACCTTGTTTGTTAATTTTCATTTGCAAAAGTTATAATGATGTTACTTCTTAAGTTGTCCTGACATTGTTTAAAATAGTTTTTCGTTTGGCGTTCAGTTGTGGGGGGTTAGAAATGGGTCCATGGGAGTTCTGGATGCAGAGTTACGTTCAGAAAAAGTGAGGCAACTTGAAGAAATGATCTTCATGGGGTAGAGAGAAACACATAGATTAAGAGCCATGGAGGTATATAGTTGACATTGGAAATGGCTGCGGCTGTCAGCAAAGAGGGGAATAAAACATGGACTGAGAGCCATGGAGAGTGGATTAAGTAGGCAAGAAAAAAAGGGTTTTGTTCTAAATTATGATTGGTTATCATGTTTAATCGTTGTGCAATGTTAAATATTAAATTGTTAGAACTTGTTAGAAAAATAAGTATCAGTTGCTCGCTCTGAGTAAAGACAGCGTTAATTGAAACACATGGATGTGGGGGATAAAATAGGAGCTGCATGAGACAGCGTTAATTGAAACACATGGATGTGGGGGATAAAATAGGAGCTGCATGAGACAGCGTTAAAATTGGGGTTAAAATGGGAGCTGTATTGGACAGCGTTGGGAGCAGAGTGGTTTAACTCAAAGAGGAGGCGACTATACTTATCAGCACAAAAGAAACATATTAGGAATAAGTATATTCTTGAGGGAACATGGAGATTGAGAAGGTGTGTTACAGATAGAAAGTGCAGTCATATATTGCTGGCTGTTGTTGGCAGCGCAAATAATACAGGTTGGAAAGTAGAATAATATTTTTTAATACTGAGTGTAGAAGGCTGGAGTTTTTTTTTAGATCGATGTAACTTTTGACAACAGCATTTATTATTGACAAAAATGAAGATTATGTGATTGGGTTTTTGAAAACTTTATTTTATAAAGTTTTGAAAGTGCATGGGAGGATAAATGTGATAAGTGTAACTACTTTTTACTACTCTTCGGTGCGCACCAACCACTTTCCTGTCTTTCTTTCCTGTCTATCCTGTGTTGTTAATGTTAGTGAGAGTATGATAGCTTGAATCTTCAATTTTTGTTAATCATAATTTAGATCGACATTTTATAAAATGAAGCGGGTTGCTTTGTGAATGAATATTATACGATGAGATTTTGGTGATATAGACTTACGATATGTAAATAATGTATGTGGATATTATAATGAAGAAGAAGTGTGGAGTAGGGGCAGTGGCGGATGGCTATGAGATGAATTGTGGGGATAGAGAGAGGTGTGTAATGAATAAGAGTTCCAGGTTAGAGTTAGAGGTAGGTTCAGATTAGTTAGTACGGGATAGGTAAGCGGATTGCTTATGATTTATAGAAACGAAGAAGAAGTAACTTTAATTTTTGTGGGATTATTGGGTTAAGTATCTGGGGCCATGGATTTGGGGGTAATTGAGTTGTGGAATTAAGACTTTTCGGGGAAAAGTCTTGTTAGGGTAGGAAGGTAATATAACAGTGTAGGCTGTTATACGGGGTTTAGTTAGATGGCACGCACGCTGTGCAAGGGGAAAGGGATAGGTAAAGCTGATGCACGAATGAGCACTGTAGTTAGGGATTTAGGGACGCTCACGTGCTGACGTAGGGAAAAACGGGGCTTAGTGACAACTCAGCTGCCGAACCAACAACATGCTTTTATAGTTGCTGTCTACAATTTTTATATTATGGAAACTTCTTCAATTAAACTGATATTTATAGACATCGCTGGTTTGTCTTCATATCTTCCGTTGCTGTCAAGTCTAGTCACTCTGCAATAATAGTTGGGAAAAGCCAAGGCCTTCTGACGATCGGATCCGTAAATATACATTGCAACTGTTAGTGGTAGACCTCCTACCCTATGCCGCCATCTTTACTTTCACATCAAAAATACTATTTTTGTGATATTACTTTAAATAATTAAAATTTTACATTTTAAATACACAAAACAGGTGGTAGGTATGTATCCTACCTAATAAGATTTGAAAATTCAGCTTCTTAATGCTTGTTGTATCGACACATAAGCGATATAAGAAAGTATTTCGGGTTCAGAAGTGAATCCTAAATAGTTTAGTTTTAGTTAAGTTTAGTTTAGTCGATGGATCAACATCACGGCACACGGGTGCAACCCATAAATGCTTCGTTTTTCTCCTAACTCAGACCTGAGTCTGGAGAAACTCGGCTCAGTGCACGAACTCCTTAGCACCGGCGAGGTTCCTGAAATACTGTGGGTAGATTTTTAACTCGAAATTTTGCCCCGGGCAGCGTCGTTAGGCTACCCTTTTTCGATTTTCCAACTGCCACGGGATTTTTTACGTGCGCAACAATACACACGGGCGACACGGATGATTTTGCAGCCTGTTGTCGTCGATGTATTTATATTTGTTTTTCCAGCTATTTTATCAGATTTTTTTTTTAGGGGGGGGGGGATTTAATTTCCAATATTTAAGTTATTTTTCTAGCTCTTGGTCCTGCCATCAGTTTTTCTTACTCCTCCTATATTAACTAACAGTTAATTGCATATCCTTTACAGGGCGTAGCAGTCAACTCCAGCTTTTTTTTGGGGGGGGGGGGGGGTTGTCATCTCTTGGCAAGTTTACTTTCTGTAGTTTGCCATTGATTTCTCTACGACAGGTACTCGTATAATTGTTATAAAAAACAAACGCAAGGCGGTTTGCTGCCAAATAAACATCAGCAGTGTTTCGAACGCGGTATGCGGGATTACGAACTGCATCTGTAACCTCTTCGTCACGGAGCAGGCAAACTAACATATACCTCTTATTATGGAAACTAAATCACAGGTTGCTGGTCTCTGCGGCGAAGAGGCTTACTGAGGCGGCTCGTAATTCCGTATACCCGCGTTCGAAACACGGCTGCGCGCGATTTGATAGCGCTGGTTTTGCGTTGGTATCGCTGCCGGTCGTTCAGAAAGCAATGGTAAACTACTGAACGTAAACTTGCCAAGACATCACAGCTGTAGAAATGCTGGTGTTCACTGCAATGTTCTGTAAAATGGATATGCAAAGAAAACATCACAGGCTAAATCATGGGCCGGCCAAAAGCAAGATAAAGAACCTTTGGTTTAGAAACTAACCCCCACCCCCACCCCTCCCCCGACCCCAACATACACAACCATGTAGTAAGTCGAGTGCAGAACATGGCTCGCACCAAGCCTGATGCAGTTTCCAGATTTCTGTCACAGCCAAAGACGCAGTTGATAGTGAGCTCTCAGACGTCTAGAAATACTCTCCAGCCGTGAGCATTCATCACATCTGACAGCAAGATGGTTATGTATCCATACATTTTAACAATTCCAGCCCAGAAAACAGAAAAACATGTTTATACATGCGTATCTGTTCACACATATGATTACATTATTTTGTTTCTGAGATTAAAGTAAGATAGCGGGCCTTATCTTTTATTGATTTTTTTGTAAGTATGATTTATGTCTTATTCTTCTTCCCCTTCTTCTTCTCTTCCTCCATTTACCTCAGTGAAGCGATGAAAAATCTTGTATGCACTCTTTTAATGCGCTTTGTAAGTTGGTATTCATTTCTCTAAGGTTGCCGTTCAATAAATCACTCCATCTTTTAATTGGTCTTCCCCATGCACTGACTATCCATTATATTTCTTCAACGTGGCTCTTTGTGGCAGATGGTACGGGGACATTTTTGTGAGGTGGCCAAACCATTTGTTCTGTTGTTCTTTAATTAACTGCATGACTGGTTTCAGACCTAATCTTCCTCTAATTTTCCCTGTCCTAATTCTATCTCTGATAGTTACTACTATCGTTCTTCTAAGGCGTCTCATCTCTGTGTTTATGAGTTTGAGATCGTTACTTGCAGTAAGCGTCCATGTTTGACACTGGTCTTCTACAGCTGACCTCTGAATTTTAGTCGTTGTTCCTCCTTCGACGGAGTTTGTCGGGTCATTAACTGATACAATGCTGAGGGATAGTATATTGCCAAATGTGACCTCCTATTTGAACTGGACGATATATAGATACAACTAGGGTCATCGTGTTATTAGTTATGTATCGTGGTATCTTCTGCAGCTTCAATGCTCATTGAGCGGACATTTACATTATAATACATGTTCATTTGATTGTGTGTCATGTTTGGTATAAACCTACTTTTAGTTTGGCATTGAATCAGTTCAGTACACCCTGGGCATGGCAATATATGAGCTGGAAAACCGAAGAAATATCGCGTGTCTTTACAGCGGGTTATGTTCAGAGCAACTTTCGACTAAGATCTGCTCCATGATAACAAAGGTTTTCCAGAGATTGATATGTGCTTGAACCTCAGATAGATAACAACACACACACGTGGAATCGGTGATAATCACATTAGAGTATTTAAGCGTCATATTGCCAATCTCCCTGGTCGAGGAGTTAACAGCTTTCTCCGTAACCCCGAATACTCTCGTGGTTGACGTGAGCGCACGAGAATCAGAAACGGTTCGAGTCGCGCCAGTGACTTATGAGAGTATGGAGCCGGTCGCTCAGAAAGTTGTGGCGTGCTGATGAGCGTAATCTAGCCTAGTGTCAAGGTCTCACATCCGAGGTTGCGACGCGTTGTCTGTACCAACGCCAGACACCATAACAACACGCAACCCTGAGTAATGTTAAACACGGCAGAGAGAACGCGGCGTCTTTACCGACGCCTGGATAAGCAGCCACGCACAGCAATTGAGTTCACCCCGTGAACCGTGCAGGGGACACCAGCTGACGTGAGCGTGTAGCGTGTAGGACGCCAGAACTGGCAGACGGGCTTAGGTTGTTGAACGGACAGGTCACGAGTTGTGTTTGAATCTGCCTTGAAAGCTAGCCTGTACGACAGTGGGAGACTGAGTCGAATGCTTGAATAGTTTGACTTGTAAGTGAGATGTTTATTGCTTGCATGTATTATTATGTATTGTAGTGATATTGTTCATGCTGAAATGATTGCTATGGATTGTCAGTGCGCGATGTTTGTGCGATAATAACTGCAGCGCGTCAATAAAGCGTGTGAATAATACTTTCGGATATTCACTTCGTGTGATTTGATAATTTGATATTACTTCACACTTGCCAGAAAACGAGCTACTTGTCTTGTGTTACGCAAGACTCTGACAAGTGCGAATGTGGTGGCTTTCGTCCGGGTTTTGAATCAAATGCGAACGTATAGAATTTTTTGTCCGAGTTTGAAACGAATGTGAACATGCCGATAGAAGTGCGCAAGTCATAGATTAAGGTAAAGTAACGAATTAATAGAGTTGATTTAATTAATTATAAGTGTGAAGATATTATTTGAAGCCAACCGAGGCGTCTTCAGACTTATCACTAAATTCAACAATTTTGTACCTAAAATCCAAAATGGCGGCCGTGCCCTTGAATGTCATTGAGTAGGGTTAGCGTGAGCGTGAAAGTTGTTGATTGTGGTAACGACTAACAATAATACTTGACAGCATACAAACCTTTACAGACTTCAGTGACATTACACACAACATACATTTACAAACGTTCTAATTTCGGTTAGTTTAAAAAGTACAGGGTTTTTGTGTCAACTTTACCTGAGTCTGGTGAACTTCAAAAAATTTTTTGTGCGTCAACCCGAAAGACGTTCCAGTGTGATTCGAGCACCACTGAACAGCACAGTACCCAAGGATTACTTGAGTATAAAATTTTTTTTCATCTCTCTTTATACTTTCGTTAGTCTGGCTTTAGACATTAACTGTGCTATAGATATTTGTAACTTACTAACATCATAAGTAATTTTGTTTATATTTATTCCATCATACCTATTGTTCATCATGGTCTTCTTTGAACGATTTCATTGAAATGGGTTTAAAATTGAATATGTCTGGTGAGGAATTGAGAGCCTGGAGTGAGAAAAATATGCAAAAATTTCTGGTTTAAGAAAAAGAGTGGGGAAAGGAGGATAGAGCGCCCAAAAGGCTTTAAACTGTTTGAATTAGATTTTCTGTTAAGCAGGGAGAATCAGAAGCTGCTTTTAAAACTTCAAAAGGCACAAGCAGAAGCTGTCTAAAAGAATCAGAGTGCTTTAAACTTAAGCAAGCACAATCAGAAGCTGCTTGAAAAAATAAGAGGCAACAAAGCTGCATTAAGCTTCAAAGGCAAAGCAGAAGGCTCGAAATATAAAGAGGAGAAGAAACTGCTTTGCTCAAAGACAAACAGAAAGGGTTTTAAAACTTCAACAAGCACAATAGATTTCCTGAATCTCAAAAATCAGAAGGGGGTGGGGGGGTTT
>JACEFZ010012126.1:0-41724 GCA_014155875.1 Cepaea nemoralis
AATTTTTTTGGGAAAAAAAAAAAAAATTCCTTTAAAAAAAAAACAATTTCCCCCAACAATTAACTTGGGTAAATGGAGCGGCGGCAGCAGCAGCAGAAGAAGAAGAAAAAGGAGGAGTAGGAGGAGGGAGGAGGAAGAGGGTGGAGGAGGGAGGAGGAGGAGGGAGGAAGAGATAGGCGGAGAGAGGAGGAGGGAGGAGGAGGAGGAGTAGGGAGGAATAGGAGGGAGGATGAGGGAGGAGGAGGGATTAGGAGGAGGAGGGGGGAAAGAGAAGAAGGAGGAGGGAGGAGGAGGAAGAGGGGAGGAGGAGGGAGAAGGAGGAAGGAGGAGGAGGGAGGAAGAGGAGAGAGAGGAGGAGGAGAGAGGAGGAGGAGGAGGAAAGAGGAGGAGGAGGAAGGAGGAGGATGAGGGAGGAGGGGGAGGAGGAGGGAGGAGGAAGAGGGAGGAAGAAGAGGAGAAGGAGGGAGAAGGAGGGAGAAGGAGGAGGAGGGAGAAGGAGGGAGGAGGAGAACGCAGAAGGAGGAGGGGGAGGAGGGAGAGGGAGGAGGAGGAGGAGAGAGGAGGAGGAGCGAGGAGGTGGAGGGAGAAGGAGGAGGGTGGAAGAGGTAGAAGGAGGAGAAGGAGGAGGAGGAATGATGAGAAGGGAGGAGGAGGAAGAGGGAGGAGGAGGGATGTGGAGGAAGGAGGTAGGAGGAGGAGGTAGAGGGAGGAGGAGGAGGGAGGAAAGGGGAGGAGGGACGAGTAGAGAGGAGGAGGAGGGAGGAGGTAGGAGGAGGAGGAGGAAGAGGGAGGAGGATGGAGGAAGAGGGAGGAGGATGGAGGAGGAGGAAGGAGGAGGAAGAGGGAGGAAGAGGATGGAGGAGGAAGAGGAGGGAGAGGGAGGAGAGGAGGGGAAGAGTAAGAGGGTAGGAGGAGGGGAGAGGAGGAGGAGGAGGAGGATTATAACGCATATGCCTGTAGATTTAATAATGGCTGAAGTTGTTCCATGTCTTCTTAGAGTTGGCGACAGTGTAAACAAATATAAAATCTTCAAACTTGATAGAGATAAGGTAACTATTATTTATTTATTATGTTGTTAATCACCGACATGACTGTAGATAACTTCTTTAAGCATAAAAAGATGAGTTACAATGTTATGAATTATGCATTATTTTTATGAAAACTTTGAAAATACCTTAAAGATTTTATCATTATTTATTATAACTCATATGCAGGTACATAACTATAGACAAAGAGTTTATAAATCTTTGAAAACGATGCAACATTATGACTATAAGGTATACAGAAAAGTTATGCCCCTTGAAATAACTTTTACAGAGTTAAGTCCCCTGAGATACATGAAATTATAATGAAAAATTAAATAATATTGAGTAAGCAGCCAATTTCACACTAAAAAAATATGCCAGTTGGCAGCGCGGGATTTGAGAGGAAGACGAGTAGAAAATTTCATCTTAATCGAATGAACCGTTCGCGAACGCATAAAGGACATACACACACACATTGTCTTTTATATATAAGACTAGCTGACCCGGCCCGGCTTCGCCCAGTCCTTGGTGGGGAGCATCTCATTTAATTCATATAAGTAGTCATATAAGTTCCCGTCCCCGTTACCGACTGTCTGTCTGTCTGTCTGTCTGTCTGTCTGTCTGACCCGGCCCAGCATCGCCCAGTCCTTGGTGGGGAGCATCTCATTTAATTCATATAAGTAGTCATATAAGTTCCCGTTCCCGTTACCGACTATCTGTCTGTCTGTCTGTCTGTCTCTATGTCTGTCTGACCCGGCCCGGCTTCTCCCAGTCCTTGGTGGGGAGCATCTCATTTAATTCATATAAGTAGTCATATAAGTTCCCGTTCCCGTTACCGACTATCTGTCTGTCTGTCTGTCTGTCTGTCTGTCTGTCTGTCTGTCTGTCTGTCTGTCTGTCTGTCTGTTTGTCTGTCTGACCCGGCCCGGCATCGCCCAGCTCCTGGTGTGGAGCATCTCATTTAATTCATATAAGTAGTCATATAAGCTCACGTTCCCGTTACCGACTATCTATCTGTCTGTCTGTCTGTCTATCTGTCTGTCTATCTGTCTGATCCGGCCCGGCTTCGCCCAGCCCCTGATGGGGGAGCATCTCATTTAATTCATATAAGTAGTCAAATTAGTTCCCGTTCCCGACTATCTATCTGTCTGTCTGTCTGACCCGGCCCGGCTTCGCCCAACTCCTGGTGGGGAGCATCTCATTTAATTCATATAAGTAGTCATATAAGTTCCCGTTCCCGACTGTCTGTCTGTCTGTCTGTCTGTCTGTCTGACCCGGCCCAGCCCATGGTGGAGAGCATCGCATTTAAATCATATAAGTAGTCATATAAGATCCCGTTCCCGACTATCTGTCTGTCTGTCTGTCTTGGGTAAATGGAGGAGGGAGGAGGAAGAGGGAGGTGGAGGAGGGAAGAGGAGGGAGGAGGAGACAGGAGACAGGAGGAATAGGGAGGAATAGGAGAGAGGAGGAGGGATTAGGAAGAGGAGGGAGGAGTAGGGTGGAGGAGGAGGGAGGAGGAAGAGGGAGAAGGAGGGAGGAGGAGAACGCAGGAGGAGGAGGGAGGAGAGGGAGGAGGAGAGGGAGGAGGAGGGAGAGGGAGGAGGAGGAGAGAGTAGGAGGAGGGAGGAGGCGGGGGAGAAGGAAGAGGAGGAAGAGGGAGGAGGAAGAGTGAGAAGGAGGAGGGAGGAAGAGGGAGAAGGAGGGAGGAGGAGAACGAAGGAGGAGGGAGGAGGAGGAGAGGGAGGAGGAGGGAAAGGGAGGAGGAGGGAGGAGGAGGAGAGAGTGGGAGGAGGGAGGAGGCGGAGGGAGAAGGAAGAGGGAGGAAGAGGGAGGAGGAAGAGGGAGAAGGAGGAGGGAAGAGGATGAGGGGGAGGAGGAGGAAGAGGTAGGAAGAGGAATGTGAAGGGAGGAGGAGGGAGGAGGTAGAGAGAGGAGGAGGAGGGAGGAGGAGAGAGGAGGAGGAGGGAGGAGGAGGAGAGATGAGGAGGAGGGAGGAGGAGGAAGAGGGAGGAGGAGGAATGTGAAGGGAGGAGGAGGGAGGTGGTAGAGGGAGGAGGTGGAGGGAGGAGGAGAATGGAGGAGGAGGGATTGAAGAGGAGAGAGAGGAGGAGGGAGAGGAGGAGAGAGGAAGAAGGAGGAGGGAGGAGGAGGGATTAGGGGAGGAGGGAGGGGTAGGAGGAGAAGGGAGGAGAAGGGAGGAGGAAGGCGAAGAAGGAAGGAATAGGAGGGCGAGGAGGTAGGAGGAGGGAGGAGGAGGAGGAAGAGGGAGGAGGAGGGAGGAGGAAGAGAGTGGAGGAGGGAGGAGGAGGGAGGAAGAGATAGGCGGAGAGAGGAGGAGGAGGGAGGAATAGTAGGAAGGAGGAGGGAGGAGGAGGGATTAAGAGAAGGACGGGGGAAATGGAGAAGGAGGAGGGAGGGGGAGGAGGAAGAGGGATGAGGAGGGAGGAGGGTGAAGGAGGAGGAGGGAGGAGGAAGAGGGAGGAAGAGGGAGGAGGAAGAGGGAGAAGGAGGAGGGAAGAGGATGAGGGGGAGGAGGAGGAAGAGGGAGGAAGAGGAATGTGAAGGGAGGAGGAGGGAGGAGGTAGAGAGAGGAGGGAGGAGGAGAGAGGAGGGAGGAGGGAGGAGGAGGAGAGATGAGGAGGAGGGAGGAGGAGGAAGAGGGAGGAGGAGGAATGTGAAGGGAGGAGGAGGGAGGTGGTAAAGGGAGGAGGTGAAGGGAGGAGGAGAATGGAGGAGGAGGGATGAAGAGGAGAGAGAGGAGGAGGGAGAGGAGGAGAGAGGAAGAAGGAGGAGGGAGGAGGAATGATGAGGGGGAGGATGGAGGGGTAGGAGGAGAAGGGAGGAGAAGGAGGAGGGAGGGCGAAGAAGGAAGGAATAGGAGGGCGAGGAGGTAGGAGGAGGGAGGAGGAGAGGAAGAGGGAGGAGGAGGGAGGAGGAAGAGAGTGGAGGAGGGAGGAGGAGGGAGGAAGAGATAGGCGGAGAGAGGAGGAGGAGGGAGGAATAGTAGGAAGGAGGAGGGAGGAGGAGGGATTAAGAGAAGGACGGGGGGAAATGGAGAAGGAGGAGGGAGGGGAGGAGGAAGAGGGATGAGGAGGGAGGAGGGTGAAGGAGGAGGAGGAGGGAGGAGGGTGAAGGAGGAGGAGGAGGAAGAGGGAGGAGCGGGAGGAGGGAGGGGGAGGAGGAGGGAGAAGGAGGAGGGAGGAGGAGAACGCAGGTGGGGGAGGAGGAGGAGGGAGGAGGGAGAGGGAGGAGGAGGGAGGAGGTGGAGGGAGAAAGAGGAGGGAGAAGGAGGACGGGGGAGGAGGAGGAATGATGAGGAGGGAGGAGGAGGAAGAGGGATGTGGAGGAAGGAGGAGGAGGGAGGAGGTAGAGGGAGGAAAAGGGAGGAGGAGGGAGAAGGAGAAGGGAGTAGGATTGATGAGGAGAAGGGAGGAGGAGAGGGAGGAGGAGAAGGGAGTAGGAGGGATGAGGAGAAGGGAGGAGGAGAGGGAGGAGGAGGAAGAGGGAGGAGGGGGAGGAGGTAGAGGGAGGAGGAAGAGGAGGAGGGTGGAGGTAGAGGGAGGAGGTAGAGGGAGGAGGAGGGAGGAGGCGGGGAGAGTAGGAGGAAGGAGGATGGAGGAGGAGGGGAGAGGAAGAGGGAGAAGGAAGAGGGAGAAGGAGGAGGGAGGAGGGGGAGGAGGTAGAGGGAGGAGGAAGAGGAGGAGGGTGGAGGGAGGAGGTAGAGGCAGGAGGAGGGGAGGAGGTAGAGGCAGGAGGAGAAGAGAGGAGGAGGGAGTTCGCCATTCCGAATTCATACTCGTCTAGGTTCTGTGATTTCGGCCCTTCCATTGATTGTTCTTCCCTTCTACACGACTGTAGATAACTTCCTTACACATAAAAAGATGAATTGTTATTGATATTGCCGTGGCATGGAGGCATATATATCAGCAGCAGAGTTGAACGCCTACACCAGCCGGCACCCCACTTGATGATGATTATGATTGCCGTGTGACGATTCTGTGTAGTCACGTCATTTTCTTCCCTTTTCCTAGCGTTTTGGTTCGGGGATTCTTTCATCATCATCATCATATATTTACGTACGTATTTTTGGGAATGGGAGGAGATAGGAGGAGAAAGAAGAAAAAAAAATACGACAGTTGGCAGCGCTGGAATGAAAGGAAGGCGTGTAGAAAATTTCATCTCAATCGGATGGGCCTTTCGCGAGCGCATAAAGGACATACATACATACAGACAGACAGACAGACGGAGATCGCCGTTTATATATAAGACTAGCTGGCCCGGCCCGGCTTCGCCCAGATCCTGGTGGGGAGCATCTCATTTAATTCATATAAGTAGTCATATAAGCTCCCGTTCCCGTTCCCGACAATCAGTCTGTCTGTCTGTCTGTCTGTCTGTCTGTCTATCTGTCTGTCTGTCTGTCTGTCTATTTATCTGTCTGTCTGTCTGTCTGTCTGACCCGGCCCAGCCCATGGTGGAGAGCATCGCATTTAAATCATATAAGTAGTCATATAAGATCCCGTTCCCGACTATCTGTCTGTCTGTCTGTCTTGGGTAAATGGAGGAGGGAGGAGGAAGAGGAAGGTGGAGGAGGGAAGAGGAGGGAAGAGGAGGGAGGAGGAGACAGGAGACAGGAGGAATAGTGAGGAATAGGAGAGAGGAGGAGGGATTAGGAAGAGGAGGGAGGAGTAGGGTGGAGGAGGAGGGAGGAGGAAGAGGGAGAAGGAGGGAGGAGGAGAACGCAGGAGGAGGAGGGAGGAGGTGGAGAAGAGGGGAGGAGGAGGGAGAGGGAGGAGGAGGAGGAGAGAGTAGGAGGAGGAGGAGGCGGAGGGAGCAGGAAGAGGGAGGAAGAGGGAGGAGGAAGAGGGAGAAGGAGGAGGGAGGAAGAGGGAGAAGGAGGGAGGAGGAGAACGAAGGAGGAGGATGGAGGAGGTGGAGAGGGAGGAGGAGGGAAAGGGAGGAGGAGGGAGGAGGAGGAAAGAGTGGGAGGAGGGAGGAGGCGGAGAGAGAAGGAAGAGGGAGGAAGAGGGAGAAGGAGGAGGGAGGAGAAGGAGGGAAGAGGATGAGGGGGAGGAGGAGGAAGCGGGAGGAGGAGGAATGTGAAGGGATGAGGAGGGAGGAGGTAGAGAGAGGAGGAGGAGGGAGGAGGAGGAGAGAGGAGGAGGAGGAGGAGGGAGGGATGAGAAGGAGGAGGAGGAGGAAGAGGGAGGAGGAAGAATGTGAAGGGAGGAGGAGGGAGGTGGTAGAGGGAGGAGGAGGAGGGAGGAGGAGAATGGAGGAGGAGGGATGAAGAGGAGAGGGAGGAGGAGGGAGAGGAGGAGGGAGGAAGAAGGAGGAGGGAGGAGGAGGATGAGGGCGGGGAGGGAGGGGTAGGAGGAAGAAGGGAGGAGAAGGAGGAGGAGGGCGAAGAAGGAAGGAAGAGGAGGGCGAGGAGGTAGGAGGAGGGAGGAGGACGGAGGAGGAAGAGGGAGGAGGAGGGAGGAGGAAGAGAGTGGAGGAGGGAGGAAGAGATAGGCGGAGAGAGGGAGGAGGAGGGAGGAATAGTAGGGAGGAGGAGGGAGGAGGAGGGATTAAGAGAAGGAGGGGGAAAGTGGAGAAGGAGGAGGGAGGAGGAGGAGGAAGAGGGAGGAGGAGGGAGGAGGGTGAAGGAGGAGGAGGAGGGAGGGGGTGAAGGAGGAGGAGGAGGAAGAGGGAGGAGGGGGAGGAGGGAGGGAGAGGAGGAGGGAGAAGGAGGAGGGAGGAGGAGAACGCAGGTGGGGGAGGAGGAGGAGGGAGGAGGGAGAGGGAGGAGGAGGGAGGAGATGGAGGGAGAAGGAGGAGGGAGAAGGAGGAGGGGGAGGAGGAGGAGGAATGATCAGGAGGGAGGAGGAGGAAGAGGGATGTGGAGGAAGGAGGAGGAGGGAGGAGGTAGATGAAGGAAAAGGGAGGAGGGAGGAGGAGAGAGGAGGAGGAGGGAGAAGGAGAAGGGAGTAGGATTGATGAGGAGAAGGGAGGAGGAGAGGGAGGAGGAGAAGGGAGTAGGAGGGATGAGGAGAAGGGAGGAGGAGAGGGAGGAGGAGGGAGAGGGAGGAGGGGGAGGAGGTAGAGGGAGGAGGAAGAGGAGGAGGGTGGAGGTAGAGGGAGGAGGAGGGAGGAGGTAGAGGGAGGAGGAGGGAGGAAGCGGGGGGAGTAGGAGGAAGGAGGATGGAGGAGGAGGGGAGAGAAAGAGGGAGAAGGAAGAGGGAGAAGGAGGAGGGAGGAGGGGGAGGAGGTAGAGGGAGGAGGAAGAGGAGGAGGGTGGAGGGAGGAGGTAGAGGCAGGAGGAGGGGAGGAGGTAGAGGCAGGAGGAGAAGAGAGGAGGAGGGAGTTCGCCATTCCGAATTCATACTCGTCTAGGTTCTGTGATTTCGGCCCTTCCATTGATTGTTCTTCCCTTCTACACGACTGTAGATAACTTCCTTACACATAAAAAGATGAATTGTTATTGATATTGCCGTGGCATGGAGGCATATATATCAGCAGCAGAGTTGAACGCCTACGCCAGCCGGCACCCCACTTGATGATGATTATGATTGCCGTGTGACGATTCTGTGTAGTCACGTCATTTTCTTCCCTTTTCCTAGCGTTTTGGTTCGGGGATTCTTTCATCATCATCATCATATATTTACGTGCGTATTTTTGGGAATGGGAGGAGATAGGAGGAGAAAGAAGAAAAAAAAATACGATAGTTGGCAGCGCTGGAATGAAAGGAAGGCGTGTAGAAAATTTCATCTCAATCGGATGGGCCGTTCGCGAGCGCATAAAGGACATACATACATACAGACAGACAGACAGACAGACGGAGATCGCCGTTTATATATAAGACTAGCTGACCCGGCCCGGCTTCGCCCAGATCCTGGTGGGGAGCATCTCATTTAATTCATATAAGTAGTCATATAAGCTCCCGTTCCCGTTCCCGACAATCAGTCTGTCTGTCTGTCTGTCTGTCTGTCTATCTGTCTGTCTGTCTGTTTGTCTGACCCGGCCCGGCTGCGCCCAGCTCCTGGTGGAGAGCATCTCATTTAAATCATATAAGTAGTCATATAAGCTCCCGTTCCCGTTCCCGACTATCTATCTGTCTGTCTGTCTGTCTATCTATCTGTCTGTCTGTCTATATATATATATATATATATATATATATTCTTCTTCTTCTTCTTCTTCTTCTTCTTCTTCTTCTTCTTCTTCTTCTTCTTCTTCTTCTTCTTCTTCTTCTTCTATGAATCTAACAGTCTTTTTTTTAGTTCACTCAGCGGTCCATAGAGTTTATCTTCCACTGTTGTCTCTCTAGGCCAGAAGGTTCGCCTGGATATGTTGTAGTTTGGGCAATCCTGGAGTATGTGCTCCGCTGTCTGCGATTCCAAACCACATGTGCACATGGCTGAGTCACCAATCTTCAATTTTGTATACATGTAGTTGCGTAATCTATTGTGTCCTGTTCTGAGGCGCAGAAGAATGACCTGTTCTGGTCTGTCCATAACGTGGTAGTCGTCTGGAGTAGGGTTTGGTGGCCTTCTGACTGATTTGATCATTCTTTTCTTTTGGTGGTATGTAATGGGCACACGAGGTTGTTCTTCTTTTGCTCTTTCCTTAGCCAATCGATCAGCTCTGCCGTTTCCGGGGACTCCACAGTGGGATGGTATCCACTGTATGGTGACCTTATGCTGACTGCTAAGTTCAGAAAGTAGTGTCTTTAGAACTGACAATTTCCCAGGTGGTGCTCTTGTCTGGGATTGGCCTCTGCTTGCTTTCTACATACATCCACATCATTATGCAACTGTTCCAGTTCACTACTCCAGTAGGGTTTATAATGTTTACGGGCTCCTCTTGGTATTGTTTCTCGTGCTGCCTTTAGTATGCATTTCCCAAACTCTTCAATTACTTTATTTATGTCCTTCTCAGTGTTCGGGTTTCTAACCAGTATGCTGGTGCGATGTTTGTACATTGCCCAGTCCGCTTTCTTGTAGTTCCACCTCGAGAGGGTGCTGCTTTCACTTACAAGCTGATTTTCTACAGTTAGAAAGACTGGCCGATGGTCACTGCCACCAAGTTGTTTCCCAACAATTCGTGTAATGTTCCACTCCAGGTCTGGTGAATGAAACGCCAGGTCTGGTGTAGTTGTAGTGTGCCATGATCTCGAGTAGAAGGTATGTGGGTTGGACGGCTTGTTAATCAGAATGAATCTATTCTCATCCTGCCAGTCTTCTAGTCTCTCTCCTCTCTGGTCCATGTGATCATAGCCCCAGCTCTGCGAGTGGCTGTTGAAGTCGCTACACACAATCATTTTTCCTTTTAATGGTAGTGTGTCCAGTGCCTGTAGGCGGTCATTTGGACATAGTAATTAATTGATCAGGTGAATGTCTGTATTGTCTGTCTTAAGTTTAAGTGTCTGATACTCAGCCCCTTCCATGTAAACTTCAATTTAGGAAGCAGGGATTTTGTTTTTGACAAGAGTCAGTATCCCACCCTTTCGTCTGTCCCTTCGGTCAGATCGGTAACACTGGTAGCCTCTGATTTTGAAGACTATATCAGAGATCAGAGGATGCTGTACAGGCTCTTTCAGCAGTTAATAATTTCTGTCACTGAGTATGGTTTGGGGCTGCTGACAGTATCAAAAAGCCAGCTTGAAAGGTCGGACCGCATACAGAATGCTGCCATGCGGTTAATACTGGGGTGCACAAAGGACACACCAATTATCTGCATGAGGAATATCCTGGCGCTACCTACAATGACGGATAGGCATAGGGTCCTTCAGGCCAAATGGTACCTGAGAGTTGCCGCAGACAGGGATCACCCGCTGCATGCAGCAATGGATATGGTAAAGGGTCATAGACTAAGACGAGGCAGGCCCTGGATGGCACAGGCAGAACTTTCTATAAGTCAGGTGTGTGATCTAGAGATCATCAATCGTGGAAGAGAGTGGGTTGAAGTTTCGGAAGATATGACGGACTGGCACAATGTAATAATAACACTGGGTCGTAAGTGCAGAGAATGGGCAGCGGGCAGCACTGAGTTTGAAGTGCAACTGCTGATCCAGAGCAACACACATCAAGGTGACATAGTCATCTACACCGATGGGTCAGTGGTGAGAAACAGACGTAGTGGCTCTGGGCTTTATTGCAAAGGCTAATGGGCGAGTCTTGAAAAAGGAGAGCCTGGCATATGAGACTACGACCTCCAGCATGAGAATGGAGGTGGAGGCATTAACAGTGGCATTCCGGTGGCTAGAGGAGACTACTGCAACACACGTTGTATTCATTACGGATTCAAAGAGTATGCTTAGCAAGGTGGAGAAAGGAATGTTTCGTGTGGAATGGCTCTCGTCGCTTCAGAGGTCACAGATTGTGAGAATCGTATGAATATTGTACCCTAGCCATGCGGGTGTACGGGGAGAATGAACAGGCTGATACTACTGATAGGCTAGCAGGGAATGCACCTCTGATGGTGTATCTTGCCTATGGACAACAGGGGGGGGGGGGGGGTGGTTGTGCGCTTGTAGGACCAGGTGGAGAAGGCGGAGGAACAGATTGAGAATCCATATTATATGGAAAGAATGAGATTGCGGGGGATCGGCAGGGGTTCTGGAAGAATCTCAAAACTGAGAGTGAGAGGGAAGACCAGGAGAACTTTTAATCAGATAGCGATGGGAACGATTAGTAGTATGGCTCTTCGCTGGCTGTTGAACGAGGGGACTCAGCACGTATGGGAATGTCCTGAGTGCAGTGATGTCGGTTCTTAACTCAACTCACCTCAAGCTATATTTTCGTTGAGGTGAGTTTCTTGCAAGCAACATACACTTACATTTTCTTTGGCCAAGATGTTTTCTAGTTCTATTCTTTTTTTGTCGATACCCTCTGCATTCCAGTGCATTATTTTAAGTCCTTGTTTGGTACGGCCAGACGTTCTATTGTCAGGCCCTCTGGCTCCACAGGACATCTGAGAAGGACCTCCATTAGTTGTGGTTAGACCCTTACGAGGCATAAAGCCCGGCACTGCACCTGCCTGTGGTCCAGAGCAGGGCAAGCACCATAACATGTAGCAGTTGTCGACATAATTCACGGCGTAATTGCGTGGCAGCGTGATTTCTGTGGTGCGCCTCCTGGCTGGCTGCCTCCGTCTTCAGCACCTATCTTTTGCAAGAGTAGACTATGGTCTTACTCGACACACGAACACATAATCAGGTGATTGAGTCAAATGGCGAGTCATGATCGCCAACGTTTTCCGGCATGGCACATGATGGATGCATAGTAAAAAAAAATAGCTTACAAATCAGGAAAAATCTGGCTAATCAGAAGTGGTCTAGAAACAGGAATACATTTGGCGAATTGTCAGATTCTTCGTCTGGAATATGTTTCTTGTTTCTTCCACTTCAAGTACAACAAGAATGTAATACTATTACGAACTACTTGAAAAATGATAACCACAGGCAGATTATCCACATCCTTTATACCCATTAAACTTATAAGTTTACGATGTTCGCTAACAACACCGGCGGTAGTTCCAAGAAAAGGGCTTTTGTTTACAAATTTTATTACCAGTCTTGTTGGCAGTCTTGGAAACAAAAGATGCTATTCCTTCATGAAGATGTTTCACAAACTGAGACTTTCCCAGGGACCAGATCCAGTGGAATCGCCTCGGCTCACTCCTCAAATGGTAACATCGATTTTAAGAATGAATGAAAAGTCGACGAAAAACGCCGGAGGAGTAGTGAAGGCAGTCCAGTGTAACCAACTGCAAGTACGATTTTTATTTAATTTAAATTCTCAATTTCATAATTAATCAGTATTCAACCATAAGTATTCTATTAATTAATGTGCTATCATATTTCCATGTCTTAACAAAAGACTGCCAAGAATCTTCTCTCGTTGTCTTCCTCTATCTATCTCTCTTCCCACAATTGTTTCCAGCTTCATCATCAAATTCCCGTTTTTCTATTCTCATGATGTGGACAAAAAGGAAGTCTTATTCAATATGTGATGTTTGTAATAATTAAGTTATCTTTGTGTCTTTGCCTTTTTCAAAATATTTGGATAACTCAGTCCAACGAACTTTCAACATTCTTCTGTAAAAATAGTAAAATCACATCTCTGAGGTCTCAAGTCAAGGGATGTTGTTTTTTTTGCTTGATTGTCCAGAGATTAGGAGCAGAATAGGTCAATCAAAGGTTGCATTCTAGAAAATGAAAAGTATCATATGCAATTAGTCACTTTATTGAATGGAAGAAAGAGATTGCTGAAGTCTTATATATAGAATCTATTTTCCTCGGGAAGGTTAACCCGGTCAACAAATGCCTGCAGAAGTCGGAGTGTTGGCCTAACGGCGCCCAAGAACGCAGCTCTCGCGTGAAACGGGAACACGCAGTAACATACGGAAAAAAATCCGGATGGATGCAGAAGAAGAAGAAGAAGAAGAAGAAGAATCTATTTTGCTGTATGGCACCAAATGAAGTAATGTTAATGAACATGAGGTGATGCCAAGGTTCCCTACACCGAACAGCTGGACTAAAATGTTGACCTGTGCCCTTGACTTAGGGACATTAATTACAAGTACCTCTGAAATCAGAGTGGGTTCGCCTGATGGAGAGGGACACTGTTAATAGGTAAAGCTAATCCACACGCAAAATTAAGTTCAGCACTACTAGAAGTAGTGTGTATGGATTACGCTTGAGTGCAAAGCAAGCGAGCGCAAAAAAACCAAGCCAAAAAAAATCTAACGGTGTAGAAATGTGGTTTCTGAAGAAAATGAGAATAATATAGATGGAGAGGAGAATAATATAGATGGAGAGGAGAATTTTGTCCTACAAGAAACAAATGAAAAGTGTAAATTGATTAGAGTCACAGACAGTCACTATTTTTGGGCCTATTATAAGGAATAAACTTAAAAATATAGCGACACCTGGCAAAACACGTGGGAAAGGAGCAAGGGGAAGGTAAAGAGATAAATATCAGAATGCCCTGGCCACATGGCATAATCAGGACAAGATGTGATCGTGTGAGATGTCCAACCATGATGATCTGTGCTTTTCGGTATGGCACATGATGATGATGATATTATGTCAAGTCTGTAATAGTTATTTTTTTCAGACTCTCTACCTAGCCGATGAGTTACATTTTATATTGTTACAATTTACTGCTACAGTCACTACCTTTCCAGTATATAGTCTTTCTATCACATGTAGTACAACTTATAAAAATGCTTTATCTAGACCTACAAGCAGTGGTTAGAATTTATGGCAAGACATCAGATTGCTTTGACATCAAGCAAGGAGTCCATCAAGGCTGTGTGCTGTCACCCTATTTGTTTAACCTGTACGCCAAAAATATAATGAGAAATGTAAGAGATGATATAACCAGGGAGCGATATGATGCCCTAAATATCGGTGGTCATGAAATACCAGAGATTCAATATGTTAATGATACAGTATTAGTATTACTGTCCACATCACAGAATGGTATTAAAAAGAATGCTTTGCATAAACTTTACAGGACATCATTGTCAACATCAGCATCTTTCAGCCGATTGTTGATTTCTTGGCAAGATTACGCTCAGTAGTTTACCATTGCTTTCTGAGCGGCCGGCTCACATACCCCGTAAGTTACCGACTGATTCGAACCACTGCTGATTCTCACAGTCGTCACGTTACCTACGAGAGTATACGAGATTACGGAGAAAAGTCGCTAACCTCTAGGCCAGGAAGCCGCCCACAGAATGGTATAGAAAACCTAATAACGTCAACCCAAAGAAATAGTGAAAATCACAACTTATATCTTAACATAGCAAAAACAAAACAAAAAAGATAATGCATACAGATAAAACTACTATCTTCTTCTTCTTCTTCTTCTTCTTCTTCTTCTTCTTCTTCTTCTTCTTCTTCTTCTTCTTCTTCTTCTTCTTCTTCTTCTTCTTCTTCTTCTTCTTCTTCTTCTTCTTCTTCTTCTCCTTCTTCTTCTTCTTCTTCTTCTTCTTCTTCTTCAGCATTCCGAGCCATTGAGGTTCTTTGCTGCAAATACAATCCATCTCCATTCGTCTCTCTGGTGGACCTTCTCTTGCCAGTCATTGATTCCAAGTGCTTGTAGGTCTGTACATGTATTATCTCTCCACCGTCTTCTTGGTCTACCTCGGGGTCAACGGTCATTTATTTCCTGAGTGTAAGCGAGTTTTGTTTCCCTATTATCTTCCATTCTTTCTATATGCCCCAGCCATTGTAGCCTATTAGCCTTCATGATACCAGTGATTAGCGGGGACTTAAACAGATCATAAATGTCTTTGTTGTTTCTTCTTTTCCACTCTCCACTTTGTGTATCCCTAATGGGCCCAAATGGGTCATCCATTACCGACTGTCTCCTAGAGATAGATTTCTTATTATAGCTTCAGATGGACTATGGGACTCTGAGGGTATGTCTGTTGACAAAGTGGTCTCTCTATTTGGACATCATACGGAAGGCCAGCAGGTCTTAACTCATTTCCATCCACCTGAAGATGCTTCTCTTGGTGTTATCAATGAAGCATTGCGCAAGCGCAAACACAACTTAGCCAAAAGAGCGTTGGATGAAAATGTGGCCACACATTTAATACACCATGCTCTGGGCCAAGAACATGGTCAACTGTCTGCCCAGCTGACCTTACCCGAGAAACTGGTGCGCTACTATGGTGAAAGAAATATATGTTAATGAGGAAAAATTGGAGGTGGTGGGAAATTTTGAGTATCTTGGGTCATTGATTACCAACAATGGTGACACAATGAAAGAAATTAAACGACGACTATAAATTGCTCTTCAAAGACTAAAACAATCGAATAAATTATTGACTGGGTCAGGTAGAACTACAAAAATTTGATTTTTAAGAGCATGCATCTTTCGCACAGTAATGGAGGGGTATATGCCTGGGAAGAGAGGAAGAGGAAGGCCAAAGAGAAGATGCATGCAGGATGTGGCGGATGATCTCCAGATGGGTGTATCGGACGCGGGACATCTTGCTTGTGATTGAGAGGTTTCCGGAAGGTTGTTATGGGAATGAGGTTCTGCAAAGGACATGTTACTGAATGAATGAATGAATGAATCAAGTATAATTAATTACAATACCATCAATCTCACATTTTAATAAAGTGTCTTTTATCTGTTTACTTTTAGGCAAATAAACCCATCGAAGACCGACACGTGGAGGCTAAAATCAGAAGCACAGACAAGTATCTGTTTGGGGTCTTTGATGGGCATTCTGGTTGTGCCTGTGCTCAGGCCCTCAAAGACAGGCTGTTTCAGTACATCGCCATCTCCATGGCGGACACATACAAGTTAAATCAGTTATACCACCAAGGTATGCCAGCAGCTGACCAGATGATAGAATATCTGCCAACATCAACCAAGGATGATGTCAGCCCAGACCTGGCAGGTGTGCAGTGGCAGAGTGCGCTGCAGTTCATCCAAGATTCTATGGATATGTATAGCTTGGATACTCGTGTGAGTATCTCTTTCACATTGAATCATTAATTGCCACAGATTATCTTGCCATGAATCATTAATTGCCACAGATTATCCTCCCAAGACACCTAGCCAGGGGTAGAAAAATCTAAATATGTTTCAGAACCAGTCCCTTTTTCTCAGGAGCCAGCATATTTGTTTTTAACACTGACTAAGCAAAACACAAACCAAATTGAGATAAAACTAAATATATTTAAATAAACCATTAAATTCCTTTATTGGAGGCCCAGTCAAAGACAACATGAGATCACTTCAGTTATCCACTCTTCACTAGGCCTTCCAAGTACCGATCACTTGTTGCATCTTCAGTTGCACAGTAGAAATAAATGTCTCCTTCATCTTTCCTTCTCTGAGAAAGTAAGATACTAACATGTGGCCTTCCTTTATTTCACAAATTCAATCTCCACAATGATATGGGGCAATGTATTCTTCTTCTTCTTCTTCTGCGTTCATCCGGAGAGTTTTTTCGGATGTGATTGTGTTGTGCCTGTTTACAGCAGAGCTGCGCTCTTGCGCCATTAGGCAGACACATCTGACTTCTGCGGGTGTTTGTTGACTGGGTTAACCTTCCTGGGTGTTTTGAGGGACTTTCGACTCACTCAGACGTAGTTGCATTTTGCCTGTTTACAGCAGAGCTGCGTTCTTGCACCGTTAGGCCGACACGTCTGACTTCTGCGGGCATTTGTTGACTGGGTTAAGCTTCCCGGGAGGCAATGTATGAAATAAATTCTCTATACCTTTTTTCATTTACTGCTCTGAATCAATCACGATTAGCTTGGTTAACAAAGTCAGTGCAGGGTCTATCATTTTGGCAATATAGCACAATATCATGAAATGCATATTTATATGTTGCAGCATATTAGCATTCATTTCGTTTTCAAACTTCGCTAAAGAAGCACATTCAGGATTGTTCTTTGTACTTTCATCCTCCTCACATTTGAAGTGCATATAGGATTTGCCGTGCTTTTTAAGTTTTCAATTTAAATAGTTCAACAAATCCAAACACAACTTTTGACATTTGGTTTGCAGTGTTGGGAAACATACTGCTTAGTTCGCAATTCCTTCTTCATAGTGCATTCAAGGTATTCAGCCATGATTGATAAAATTTTTGTTTGTGCGTATGTGGAAATTTAGAAACACCATCTTCAATGCAACACCATCAGTGTTGTCAATGCTACATTTTTGGAATTCCCCTGAATTCTCCTGCCATTGATGCTTCATATTTACAGGCATCATCCTAGCAGTGCCTTGGGGTTTGGAAATGGCTGGCTATCATCATCATCATGTGCTGTGTCAACTGGCTTAGGTGATCATGCATCTCTGCACATCTCAGCCCGGGTGTTGTGGATCGATTATATTGATGATATACCACAGTTGCAGTCCATTAAGTATCATTTCTCTAGGTCTACCTCTTCATAATCTACAGCTGATCTTTCCAGTTGTCATGTTTTCCAATGCCTCTGTTCTTATTTGATACCTTTTACGACTTCTTATATTTGTATATATAATGTTCAACTTTCATTAACCTTTACCAGGGACTCGTTAGTTACTCTGGCAGTCCAAGGTGTTTCCGTATTGACCTATAAGACTTAGAATAATCTGAAAGAACAAATTCAGAATGTGAATACCTTAGTTCACATCATGGTGTGTTCTAAGCTTAGACTAATAGGGAAATCTGAGATTAGCATTGCTTAAAAGGTTGTACCTTGAGAAAAAACTAACAGAAACATGGGTCTCCTATGTCGGACACATCCAGGGACAGGGACCAGTCAAAGTGAGACACAAACCTGCTGGTTTGCAGTTAGACCTGAGACAGTTAAAGGATAGGGAAAGCAAACCGGAAGAAAATGCTTTTCGAAATTGGATGTACTGAGCCACAAACTTGGCGAAACAATGCAATACAATTCTCTTTACAATGACGATGACAGCCTATCTGATCACAGTACATCAGCATCTCCGTAAACCTTAATACCGAAATATATGTTGTTTTATTATATAAATGCTGTTTATGTCACATATAACAGCAGCTATGATAGCACAGTAGTTAGCATGCCTGCCTGTCGGTCTGGAGATCATGTGTTCAGATTCTCATTGAGGCGAATTTTTAACAGTGGTCTAGACTCCCTGGTTAAAATAGCGATCAGGAAATGTCTTGGAAAGTAAATGTTTCCAGTGTGATATTGGCCATATCAAACCTAATGTACTCATTGGTGCGTAAAAATAGGGACTAGCACCTAACATGCCTCAAGGCGTGTAAAAAAGGTCATGTACTTACTTTCTCCACCAAATATGGCAGTTGTCAGACTTAATGGATACTGAAATAGCTTATCAAGTAAGCAGTCTGGTGAATTAAAAGACAATTCTGACCCCATATAACTCTGAGTCTGAACCAGCATTGTAAAATGGGTACCAAAGATTAATCGAGGGAGGAAAGGTTTGATAAGTGAGAAATCACCCTGTCTCATAATGCTGTGACTTTGTGAAGTCCTATCATATTTCACCCTTATGGTGTATTCTATCGCCTCTGTGTTACCGAGAACCCAAAGGGGAAGTAAAAAATAGTACTATTGTAGGCTCCAGTGCAGGCTACTTTCCACTGTAAAAGAATTCAGCCAACAACTTAACCAACCATGAAATGGCATATAGAGGGCTTGCATAATGTGGTTGTGGGTCAGTACTCTATTACTGCTTTCTTAAAGGCAGAAGAAGAAGAAGAAGTGCAATCTTTCACGGAATTCCCTTTCTTCACCTTTACAGTTGTATATTTGCATGTGATTGCTTCACATTTCTACCATGTTTTTATATATTTTGTATTTTTAGGTGGAGGAAGCTTTGACGAATGCATTTTTACGCTTGGACCAGGATATATCCACAGAAGCCAGTTTCCACCCCGGCGATGAAGGTCTGTCAGCAGATCTGGTACACATTGCCTTCTCTGGAGCTGTGGGCTGTGTGGCTTTTATTGATGGGCTGGATTTGTATGTGGCAAATGTTGGAGATAGCCAAGCAGTCATTGGAAGCCACTCTACTGAGTCAGAAACTTGGCACGCCACCAGCGTCAGCAACAAGCATGATGCAGACAACTCTGCAGAAGTGAAGAGGTTGTTTTCGCGACACCCAAATGAGTCCAACAACATTCTAAAAAATGGAAGACTCTTTGGTGAGCTGATGCCCCTGAGAGCTTTTGGTGATGTCCGGTACAAGTGGACAAAGAGGGATCTAATACACCTTACAAAAATTGCAAGTCAGAGTTCAGGTTCCTTCTTTGGTGGATACAAGGATTTGAAGCTTCAGAACAACTACCTGACCCCACCGTACTTAGATGCTCAGCCTGAGGTCATCCATTACCGACTGTCTCCTAGAGATAGGTTTCTTATTATAGCTTCAGATGGATTATGGGACTCTGAGGGTATGTCTGTTGACAAAGTGGTCTCTCTAGTTGGCCATCATACGGAAGGCCAGCAGGTCTTAACTCATTTCCGTCCACCTGAAGATGCTTCTCTTGGTGTTATCAATGAAGCATTGCGCAAGCGCAAACAAAACTTAGCCAAAAGGGCTTTGGATGAAAATGTGGCCACACATTTAATACGCCATGCTCTGGGTCAAGAACATGGTCAACTGTCTGCCCAGCTGACCTTACCCGAGAAACTGGTGCGCTACTATCGTGATGATATTACTATTGTTGTGGTCTTTTTTGACACAGAATACATAATGGATTACACCCGCGTGCACTAGTTTGGTCCTTATTTTGCCATATTGTTTTAAAACTAGTAATTAATATTAATGGTTCTCCACTTATTGACAATCCTGGTCGTAAATTTTACATATTATACAGAATATCATCATCATTGTGCCCTGCCAAATGGCACGGATGTATCTCCACAGATCTCGGTCCTTGATATTCTAGATTAATTCTATTGATGATATTTCTCCATGTCACCATCTTAGTTGGCATCATTTCTTTCAGTCTGTCTCTTCTACCACTGATCGTTCCAGTTGTCACAATGTTTTACCGTGCCTGTCTTTTCATTCATGACCACAGAACATTATTTGTTTCTTTCTTATGGTTGTAAACATGTTCTACTTTTATTAGCCCCAACCAGGCACTCGTTGTTAGTTTTTAAAAGTTAGTTGCGTATCCTTTACAGGACATAGCAGTCAACTCCAGCATTTTTTGGCTGTTTGTGATTCCTCTGTAAGTTTACATTCAGTAGGTTGCCATTGCTTTCTGAACACCAGTACTCATACCATTGTATGGAAACCAACACAAGGCAGTCTGCTGCCAAATTGCCAGCAGCTGTGTTTCGAACGTGGTATACGGGATCACAAATTGCATTCGTAACCCCGTAGCCACAGAGCCATTAGTTACTCTGTGGAAATTCCAAATAAGACTGTTTCTTTTTATTTTAGTAATGTGTTTCCATTTGTGGTATTCAACCTACAACACAATGTGTTTATACATTACTGGTGTCTCAGTGATACAGCTGTAGCATACATGCCCCTTGCTTTGGTTATGCAATGTTCTGGCAAAACATTTTGTATCATCTGCAGGAGATACAATTTGCATCTTTCAGTCAATTAATTAAGTACCTTCTCCATAAATAAAGTTGACTGCCAAGCAACTCCAACACTTTCTGTCTCTTGCTTTGATTGTGTACTCTGACAGACTGCTATTTATTAATTTCTTATTAGCGATCTTCCCCTCTTGTATAATTGTCCTACCTCTTGCTTGCCTGCTTGCAACTTTTCGTTCCAATGGGGTTTATTTTAAAAAGAGCATTTAAATCTCCTTTGGCCTTTCATCTCCCATTGGAGCATAAGTCTTCAACCAACTGAAGCCAAGCTTTATTTACTTGTTCACAATTAGTTGGATTTTACATTGATACAGTGTTCTACAGCATGATGTTTCCAGTTCTCCTCTCCTTAGTTGCCTCTTATGACATGCATGGCAGGTTACAGTGTTCCTATTCTTTGCTTCCCTTGTCGGCCCTGGTAACACACGGGTGGTTATGTCTGTTAATCTGGCCAATATATTTCACTTGTCTCTTATTACTTATATCAAGAGCATCAGGGTTATGTTATCAGGGTCTGAACCCTTGTCTTTATTTAAGAGATTCTAACTGTTTACCAACTCTCTCCCATGATATTAACATATGCCAAATGTAAATCACTTGGAGTTTTAAAACTCTAAATATATTTTTAGCCATAAAACTGTTTGTGTTTTGTTTGTGTATATAATAACCATTGCATTCGGTAATATTCTGCAGTGTGGTTGCTATTTATATAAACGTACATGATTCCGAAGAACCATCCCATGTC
Source organism: Cepaea nemoralis (assembly GCA_014155875.1). Lineage (NCBI taxonomy): Eukaryota > Metazoa > Mollusca > Gastropoda > Stylommatophora > Helicidae > Cepaea > Cepaea nemoralis. The sequence goes on from JACEFZ010012126.1 coordinate 20,834, forward strand.
AGATGTCATAAATGCTTTAATATATATATATATATGTTGTGTGCATGTGTGTGGTTGTTTTTCTTTTTGTTGACACTTTCACCATGCTACATTATTCAGGTAACAAAATGAAATAGTGAAATAGCTTTAAACTCAAGCGTAGTCCATACATGTGTTACCACTTCTAATGCACTGGACTAATTTTTTACACGTGGAACAGCTTTCCCTATTACCAGTGTCTCTCGCCATAAGGCAAACCCACTCCGACTTCAGAGGTACTTGTAATTTACGTACCCCAAGTCAAGGATGAGAAGTCAACATTTTAGTCCACTTACCAGTGTAGGGGTTGAACCTGCTACCTCAACTTCAGCACACTGGAAGTTTAAGAGCACACGCTCTTTTTCCATTCATCCAAGCTGATCTCCAAATAGTGAAATATAATATTCAGAAACAATTGACACACATTTGTAGATGTAATCTTGATTGCATCCACACATTTCTGGGATTTCTATCTATAATTTTCATTGGAGGTAGATAAAACCTAAAAATAAAAGGAAGGGTAGATTTTATGATTTGTATAGGTAACCACCATCTACTATACTGTATAGGTTTGTATGTTAATGCCTCAATTGGTGGGGAGGGGGGGGGGGGGGAAGTAAAGAATGAAATAAGAGGAAGAATATGCAGGATGTTCTCCCACAACACATGTGTTTATAAACACAGATGTGTTCCAACGTGATTGATAAATTAAGGAAACATTTCAGTTGTATATGGTGTTTGTGTTTGCTGATGCATGAATCAGGCTACCAGAAACACCATGTTAACAAAGAAAATACCACCCATTTAAACGGAATGTCATAGAAATATATGTAATGTACGCACTTACACATCTTGGAACTGTTTCTATATCAGTTCATTGCATGTGTTATCTTATTTAATAGTGTCTTGAAAATACTGGTGATAATACAGAAACTAGGAAGATAGCCATAGGGGGCATTCATGCAAACATGGGGTGATACAGGAAGGAGCTGTGTTAATGGGAGGTGCTGGAACAGCGGCAGAAGTTGTACATTTATTTAAAGTCCTTAAAGAGGATGCATAAAGTAAATAGTAAACCACAGCCATTCACATCCAATATTATGAACATTCATTTGAAACTGAAATCTTCATCTTCATAAGAATAAAATGAAGAAGAAAGGAAAAGAAGTGGAAGAAGAGGAGGAAGAAGAAGAAGGATAGGAGGAGAGAAGGTGGAAGAGGAGAGAAGGTGGAAGAAGAAGAGGAGGTGGAAGAAGGCGAAGAGGTGGAAGAAGGAGAGGAGGTGGAAGAAGGAGAGGAGGTGGAAGAAGGAGAGGAGGTAGTAGAAGGAGAGGAGGTAGAAGAAGACGAGGAGGTGTAAGAAGACAAAGATGGTCAACCTCCTACTTTGCAATAGTCCACAAGAAGAATCTGACACCCACTTCCACAAGTGGACTTCAGTTTTCGTTTCAAGCTTTGTACGGTATTGGTTGAATGATTGATCTATTTTTACATATTTATTATTTATATTACTGGTTTTTTTTTTTAACCGTTTTCAGGTTTCCATAATATTTTATGAGTGATACTTATGAAGATGTTTGTTTTCTGTCCTAACCTCAATTCCCCCATAGTCCTTGTATTTTCTGTGATGCATGAGGTTAACGCGGGAATTTTCAGGAATGCAACTGTCACGTAATGGGAGAATTGTCTGTGTTTGTAATTAAGTAACAATGTACTTAAATGTAACTGAACTTTTACATGTTACAGAAAAATTTATAGGTTGTCATGGATCAAGAAGAAGAAACATACTGACACCTGCAAGATGTGCACATCGTGGAATACAGACACATAAACAGCGTCATGTCTCCGGATGTTGAAATATGTTGGCTATATTAAATATCACAGTGACTTAGAAAGAACAGAAATGGAAGACATGTTCCTGGTAGCAGGGGCAGGGGTCGATCGTGTAATGAGAGTGATGTTCTGCAACATGATGATGATGGGATGCTAAATAATGTACTTAGAAGGGCACTTGATGAAATTATCAGGACTTCTTGAAATTATCGGGACTTGTTGAAATTATCGGGGCTTGTTGAAATTATCAGTACTTCTTCAAATTACCAATTGAATGCTGTTGTTTTTCTTAGATAGTGTGTGATACCTTAGGCGAAGAACATCATTAAAATGCATTATTTTCCCACTACCGTGTTTGTGTGTGTGTGCGTGCGTGCGTGTATGTGTATGTGTGTGAGAGAGAGAGAGATATTCATCACAATTTTCAGTTGTATATGCAAGTAAACCTTCATGACTACTGTACACTGTTGGAATCTAAAATATTTGTGTGTAGTTTTCCCACCGCTGTGTGTACATCTTGATGTGGTAAAGAACGTGTTTGTTCCAATGACCCCAAGAGCTATAATGACGGTAGTGCAGCTACTGGTAGCGTCTCCCATTTCGGGTAGGACATGGGACAGGTACCTGATGAAGATATACACAAACCTGCTACTTGTAGGTAGACTGGGGACACTTGAAGGCTAGGAAAAGCAATCCCCCCAAAAATGTTTGTTGAAGTTGAATGTACAGGCTTTTCAAAATAGTGCAACACTGTTCTCTTGATGATGCTTATAGTTAAGACAGCCACATAGTCAACACAGAATTCTAGGTTCTGAAACAGACCTATTATGCTTATGTCACATGTGGTAGGAAAACATACATTTCACACCTTTCAATTGTAACAAGATGTTGAAAGATAAGAATTGCTATGGAAATGGTAGGTCTGCATAGATGGAAGCTGGCAGAGAAGCGAAACAGGAAAACAATGAACACATACAAACTCCATGACCAAGGTGTTGTTGTTTTTCCGTTATTGCTAAAGAAAACAACGCGGGCATCTGTCAGAATGGGCTCACAAGTGTCTGATTAGACCCATTTGAGCTTGATAAAAAGTCCACCACATTGGGCCAGGGGAGTGAATACTGTCCCAGAGGTGGAGATAACTTGACTTTTGTATTTCTTGAAGAACACTTGTCTATGCCAGGCAGAAAATATAGGGGGGGGGGGGGGGGGGGGGGGGGGAAGAAAGTCCTGTAGCAGGGACCTACTGTTGGTATGTAATATTTTAGGGCCATCACAGTTGTCAGCCTTGAGTGCACAAAGTAATCGGTGGGCAGGCTTTCCCTCCCTTGGGGAGGGGCGAGCCCAAGTATTAAACCTGCCCCCGACCATGTTCATGTCATTATCAGCGCAACACCTTAACCATTTGCCGCAGAGAATATGACCAAGCTAAATATACACAAACCTGTCTTCGTCTTATAGTCTATGCCGTGTTGTGTTGGTCATCATATCTGTCCACAGCATTCTGTCTCAGATACTGCCAGTCCTTTATGAAATAGATGTTCCTCCATACTCATTATGTCAGTCTGTTCTCTCTCCTGCCCCTCTTCCCCTTCCAGCTTTCCCGTAGTCAAGACATACTCCTGCTTTCCCATACTCATGTTGTGCCTAAAGGATGTGGACTTCTTCTGTCGTGATTAATCAGTTATCTTTCCGGGTTAATTTCTTTCAAGATATCTTTATTACGCGTTTTAATCTGTCCATGGGGTTCTCATCATTCTTCTAAAGAAACATCATATCTTTGCAGCTTCTACATAATTCCACAAGTTTACTAGTTGTCCATGATTCACTTTCATTCATCAAGATAAAGCTCTTAAGAACATTTTTCTCATCTCGATTGGCAAAGATAGACTGCGCATAATATTCTTAATCTTGTGAAATTCTGCACGCTTCTGGGCTACTGTAATTTAACTTCTGTTATACATCTTCTATTTCGGGGCATATTTCCTTAGTGACTTAAAGAGTATGCTCAGGAGGATAGAAATGGGGTGGGTCCGAAGACAGTGGCCGTTGTTTCTGGAGCGGTGACGGCTGGAAAAGTTTCATTTTCGTGTCAGGGTATGCGGGTGTAAAAGGAAATGAGCAGGCTTGCAGGTAAGGCTACAGTGGAGGGCGGCACGAGCCATGGACCAGGCTGATATAATTAATTCTCTACGAGATGTTAAATGTCTGCGAGAACCACATGATGACTGTGAATCTACAACCATGGTCAGACTGCGAGAACCAAGTTACAAGAGGTGTGGCCAAACAAGAACACTACGCAGGAAGCCAAAGAAGATTAATAAACCTACACAGCAGTGGTGTCATGAGCCGTTACACGCTGCGGGATTTACTGAGGAGGGGATCCGAGCACTTATGGACTGAATGGTTCGATATGCAATGAGGATGATCTGTCAACTAACCAACCAAACGATCAACCAACTAACATAAATCTTCCATCTGCTGTTATCAAAGTACCCAAACACTTCAATACACTGGCTTGTTTCAGACTAGCTCCATTCTCTTGGATGTTACATGCATGGATTTATAGCTGAATGAGTTGGCTTGTAGGCTTGCCTAAAAAGTCACTGATGATAGAGAACTATATACACATAAATATAAAACAAGCCTAGAAGTAGGAACCTGTCATTGCTCTGTGTAGAGATAGGACCACTACACCCCGTCGGCCTGAACGCACACAGGAACAGGTGGCCAGCCTATCCCTCTCTTAACGAACAACGAGTTCAGGCGTCGAACCCTTTTTCGACCACGAAAAACATTATTGTATATCCCGACATTATTAGCATATCCCCTAACAATTACACCAAAAGAGCCTGATATATATATATAGTCGCCGCTGAACGTGTTGCATGGAGGGCAAACATCAGAAATGGAATAAAGACAAAGGAGAAAATTATTGCAGATAAGTCACACACCGAGCGTTTGAGACGTAAGATGGTGCATGATGGTGGAAATGACCACGTGTTCACATGCACCCACTGTGAACGGACATTTACAGCACAAATTGGCCTTACGAGTCACACGCGCTACCGCCATAGGTAAAAGTTATTATGCCTTTTTAAAGCACAAACTATGGTCTGTCAAGACGGCAAGGTGCCAATGATATATATATATATATATATATATATATATATATATATATATATATATATATATATATATATATATATATACAGTTTTGTTCAACTGCCTGAGCCTCGGTGGCATAGTGGCTAGACACCTGTCCGCCGACCTGGTGATCATGGGTTCGCATTCCCTCCCATCCGAGCAGATTTTGAAAACCGAATCAGCCTATAGTGGATACCACGAAGTGCTGTGGAAAGTGAAGGCAGTCTGGGTAATATTGAGATCACCCGTCAAGTGCCGATTGACCTTGCCAAGTCGTGACTGAAGTTCATGACGCGAAAAACAGAAGGAGCAGAACTCTCGGTCAGAAACGTAGATATAACTAAGAAACTAGCGGATCACGTCAGTTTCGTTTATCAATAGTTATGGCAGTCGGATCATGGATTCCAACAGGGAAACGGCACATTGAAATTGTCCAGACCTTGAAAAGAATATTGAAGAGCAGGACGACATCATTATGGCCAATATAGATGGCAAAGGACAACGTCCAAAGTAGGAAGGATATAGGAGCCTGAAAAGAATAGAACGAAGGCAACAGATCCAAACGAGACAAGATATATTACGGCAAGGTCAATAGAAAGGCTAGTGTTTCGACGATTGATTACTCGTATGTCATCATCATGTTTACGTTTGAAAATTACAAGAGAAAACATTTATTTGCCGATCTTCAGTCCTTTTGATTGCCGTTAAGTTTTCCTGCTTCAAGTTTGTTGAAAGAGTGTCACACCCTGGACACCTTATCTGTTAAATAGTTTTGATTGAAGTTCGTTAAGACACTCTTCAGCAACATGGGGGACAATCTTATTGAAGTACAGGAAATCGAATGTTGCCAGCTCCTTTGTCTTGGATACGTTAATGCGACAGATATGCAAGAAGCAAGTTAACTCCACCATTATTAGTTGGGATTTGTCACCAGCTAGTAGACCAGGAACATACAACATTTCATTCGTTACTGGCGAAGAAGCTGTCAGCTATAAGTACCTATTACCAGCTACTGGACAACAAACTATTGACGTGGTTTTAGTGCTCTACTCTAGTTACACTGGAGCACCATTTTCGTGAAGGAATTTTAATCGGGAATACACAGGAACTTGTCAGATATCACGGATTGTCTACACCAGACGCAGATTCATAGATCTACACAACAACGCTGTTCGTCTTATCAACCTACGACACTACAGGAGTTTGGATACATCGGCACAAACACCAAGACCTGCACTACAACATATGTAGTATTTTATCACATACAGAATCAGGCCAGTATGAATTGTTTGAGTTGATTGAATATTCTGTTGGGTGTTATCAAAATTGAAATTGATATTCATTGTTGATATGGCCGAATTACTTGTATCGTAGTTCGTAAGCTGGGGTTGAAGTCCAGTATAGTTTATTTGTTTGTTCCTATCAGTGTTTGTAACTGAAATCTCTTGCTTTGCTTTTGAATTATAGCATTTTGATTCTCTTGACGTTGGATTTAAGTTTACGCTATTGACACTTTGAATTGCTGTTTTCATTCGAGTTGTATCACATACAAATATACGGTTCATTATATTAGCGATATAATTGACAGGATTGTCTTAAACATGTCTACATTTCAAGAATTTATGGACATAGGTGAAAGGTCCGGATTAACAGGCCAAGACCTCAGGAATTGGGCGAAGCTTGAATTTAAGGAATTCCAGAAGCTACAACGTGAGGAGAGGGCTGCTGCCAAAGCAGTAGAAAAAGAAGAAAGAGAACTACAGATTAGATTAGAGACGGAAAGATTGACGGCAGATAAAGAAATGGCAATGGAAAAAGAAAGACTAATGGCAAGAGATAAGGAAATGGAGTTGGAGAAAGAAAGACTATTGGCGAGAGATAAGGAGATGGAATTGGAAAGGGAGAAACTTACTTTGGAGAAAGAGAACAAAGAAAAAGAGCTTTCGTTTCAGAAGATGAAGCTAGAAGCAGAGGTATTAATGAAGGACAAAGAGATTGAAGGAAATCTGAAAGTTAAGACGCTGGAGATGGAAAAAGAAGCAGAGATTGCACAGACGAAATTGCAATCGAAAACAGAAGACCCTATTAAAAAATATCAAGGAGCAATTAGAAATTTCACACAAGGCGATTCAATCGGAGCATGGGTGGCCAACTTTGAACTGTTGGTCCGATTCTATAAAATTCCAGAAGAAATGTGGCTCATCTTATTTCACCGTCACCTCGGGTTGGAGCCTTTAAAGGTCGTCGAGTTGATTCCGGAGAGTTTGCGAACCAATTACACATATGTTCGAGATCGTGTATTGAGTCATTTTTCGCTGGACGAAGCGGGATTAAGAACAAAGTTCAAAACCATCACACCTAAGTCAAATCAAACGTTTCTGGACTACGTAGCTGAAACCGCATCTTTATATGACAGATTGTTAAAAGCTGCAGAGGTGAATGGAAACTTTGACAAGTTACGCGACCTAATGCTCAGGGATAAATTGTTATCATCGGTCCCCGAGGTGATCGCTACGTTCCTGATTGAGAACAAGTGTAAATCAATACCTGAGATGGAATCTAGGGGTGAGTCATACTATAATGCACACCGTGAGGTATTTGCCGACAGTACACAACCAGAACTCGTGATAGGTGCAAGTGCAAAAGTAGAGAGCCAAAGAGAGGTATGGTAAAAGTAACAGGTCGGCACAACACAGAAACAGAGGACCATATCAAAATACACATAGAGAATCAGACAGGCCTAGAAAGGGTCATTTCACACAATGTCCACATTGCAGGCTAAACCACATCTCATCGGAAATGTGTGACCGTCACCCGGAATATGCAGCATATTTGAAAGAACTCATTAATAAGAGGAGGAATAAATACGAGTCATACAGAAGGAATATCAAATGTTTCTCGTGTTTAGCCTGGGGACATACCTCAAGGTCATGTACGATGAAGAGAACGTGGAAAGAAGCAAATGCTGCATATATATTTACTAGTAGTGACTCAGAAGATACGGAAGAGGCACATGCGGCCATCATAGAACCATATACTAATGACAACCCGGAGAAAACAGATAAAGATTGTTCTGACGAGGAGTGCCAAGTTACGATACAAGAGGCCAATGCGGCAAATATTCAAAATGGCACGCTAAAGGTCCACCAAGCATGGGTTAATGGTACACCAACCACATGCGTGAGGGATAGCGCCGCCTCTATTTTTGGCGTTGACCAAAGGCTGGTGAAAGATCAAGATTACACAAAGTGTTACCTGCAGAACCTTTGGTGGCACTTTGGAAAGATATAGAATTGCATCAATCAATATACAATCTCCCTACTTCAAAGGGATAGTGAACGCAGCGGTGCTACCAAACCCCTGTGCCGGGGTTCTCATTGGGAACATTCCCAAGGTAAAAGATTGCACTCATGAAGAGACCATGAAATGGGAGATCGACCACACCCCAACAAATGCGCTCACCAGAGCTCAAGTGCGTCGACAAAAAGAAGAAGAAGACAATGCACACTCCACAACCCCACAAACTAGGCACAATACACAAGACATGTTAGTAGTAACAACTGACCTAGCCACAGAACAAAAACAAAATCCAACGCTACAAAAATGTTTTTAAAATATACACACACCTGCCAAAATTGCAAAACATAGTAAGTGGGAATTCATAATAGACAATAATATACCTACCAGACAATACACCAAAGGAGCAACACTCCTGGTACAAACAGTGCTACAAAACCCTTGCACTGGGTTAATAATAATTGGGAACGTTCCAAAAGTGATAGAATGTCCCCATACGAGCGAGAATAAAGTTGCCAGAGCACTCGCCAGAACCCAAGGTCACGAGATACAAGAAGACGAATATACGCAATTACTTCAACTATTAATAGACAATGCCCTTTAACCGATTTGGAACATAGGATAACAAAAAAGGGAGACAACACGACAATACAAAAACGTCATGAGATAAATAAGGTCAATAAAGCTAGTTCTCAATTAAACGAAGTTGTTCCCGTGATCGTAAGTGGAATACAAAAGCAAACAATTAAACTAACTCATCCGTTGTCATATAACAGCATTCAGAAACCACACAAAGAGACAACAAAAGTGACTGACACAGTGAACAAACGACATACACAACTATGGAATGTCATAACCATGTGTATTTTCTCGGATGATGATCTTAATTAAAAACACCCTCATTCACACTGATTGCGCGATTACTGACAGGTACACATGCGTCAAGAAACATATTACACACATGCACACAAAAGTTAAGAAAGATGTCATAAAAATATGCGTACAAACAAGTAATTGTTATACAAACTGGCTGAATAAGTGCAAAGAACAATACAGAAAACAAAATGCTTTTGTCTTTGCTTGCTTACATTATCTTTATTTCAGATATACCAAACTCATTTCATTACTGCAAATATGGTATATAGTATACACACGAGGAAAAACGATACCATTACGCATATCAGCAAAGCTAACATATAAAGAGGAAAATATACGTTCAGAAAAGACACAATACAAATGTCAAAAAGAGTATTGGTTGATACAGCTTCTTTATTCTTTTATTCGTCATACTATTCCAGTAAGAAGAAGCGTCATTGTTAACAAACCTCAATTTACTTCTCAAAATCCTTACAATTTATTTATACCAACACCGGGAACAGAGCAAGACATGTGGTGTGATATGTAAACAAGTATTATCTTATGTTGCATTAAATGGTATGCAAATTGGGTGAATGAAATATACATACACATCAACACATTAGTAACATTAGATTGTTTTCGGATTTTCCCGTTACATTCTTGATCCTTGTTCATTATGCATTATATCGGAAATTTCCATACTAGAACAGAATACTAATCAATTGGTCCAAAGATTACTATTCTTAAAACTTTAACAGCAGGCCAAATATCTATTTGTTTTGATACGCCCCAGAAAAATATTCACACAAACAGTTCATATTTATGATATATTAATTATGTCAGATATATATACATATTGCCTGATGTAATTGACAGATTAAATGAAGCAAATCGGCATTCTCAGAAGACATAGGTGAACTGGACGGACTATTCACATTTCGCGGAATCGTATTGTGTCACTATGAATACTGGGACTATGAACTTGTGATTTCCGTGCTCCGAACATTTCGATGGCAAACCAGTTATCTATTTCAGAGGAACATAACAGACTGGATCTATAAGGAAATACGGTTATTAATTAAATGTATTTAATTTATGCGCATACTCCATATCAATCATCAGTTCACACATCACATACATTGCATAATGGTGGAAACGCAAATGTACGTCATAACTCGATCATTCATTCATTTGTGTATACACATCATGACGTGATCATTCATTCAATTGTTTACATATGTAATGATACCATTCATACGAAACATACATGTGGCTACATCATGACGCAATGATCATTCACCTGGTTATTGTAAATCATGATTCATTCATCTCGAAAACGATGAGAGAGTCATGATACTCATATAGTCACATAAATTTTAACATTCCATACATTATCATACATAAATCACGGAGAGAAAGGAAATATAAAGTGATTAACTTTTACACCTCAGACATACAATTACGAATAACAGTACAGACATATGCAAAGGATGAATCGCATGTCAGAACGAAAGATATAAATTATGTATTATATGTTTTCTATTTCAAGTTAGATTAATTAGATAAGTGGTTAAGTTGTTGACGTATTTGCTTGTTTTAATTCAGAATTTCTAGTACACCAGTTATAAACGAGTATGTCAATCTACACAGACCTAATAATAATGAAACACCAAAAAAATGTCTAATGTACCAGTATCAGTCACATTGATAATGACATAAGCTGCTTATATGATATGATTCGCCAATCTTTGTAGCTCACATATATAAGGCGTCAGCGACGAAAGCAAAAGACCTCTCGGAACAAATGGGACAAGAACAAGCGTCACATTATAGCCGAATGGGACAGGACAGAGAGGAATGAAGAAATAGTTATATGTCAAAACTAATATAGAAGGATATGATCCAATCAATCACATACATCCCCTTAGTCGGGTTTTGTAAATTTGGATGGCGATACATGCCCATTGGGGCATTTGAGGGATTAAACTTATAGTTTATTTAGCCTAGCTTTTTCATGAGCTGGTACTACACGATATTTACCGTAGTGCGTAGATAGGAAGTCGTGCCCTGTTAAATTTAATTCTAGGGCTGTAGGTGGTTGATAGGAGACCATTCCTTCACAGTAGTAATAAATGATATAAGTATGACACATGAACTCTGTGCTACGTCTTGTCAATCTAATAGATAAGCTAAAATGGTAGGTACCATTTCAAAAAGGAGGGGCATGCTGCCAAGTCGTGACTGAAGTTCATGACGCGAAAAACAGAAGGAGCAGAACTCTCGGTCAGAAACGTAGATATAACTAAGAAACTAGCGGATCACGTCAGTTTCGTTTATCAATAGTTACGGCAGTCGGATCATGGATTCCAACAGGGAAACGGCACATTGAAATTGTCCAGACCTTGAAAAGAATATTGAAGAGCAGGACGACATCATTATGGCCAATATAGATGGCAAAGGACAACGTCCAAAGTAGGAAGGATATAGGAGCCTGAAAAGAATAGAACGAAGGCAACAGATCCAAACGAGACAAGATATATTACGGCAAGGTCAATTAGAAGGGCTAGTGTTTCGACGATTGATTACTTCATCATGTTTACGTTTGAAAATTACAAAGAATGATTTATTTGCCGATCTTCAGTCCTTTTGATTGCCGTTAAGTTTTCCTGCTTCAAGTTTGTTGAAAGAGTGTCACACCCTGGACACCTTATCTGTTAAATAGTTTTGATTGAAGTTCGTTAAGACACTCTTCAGCAGACCTATACAGATATGGGCCTAGTAACATAGGCCAAGCGCACCTGAAGGTTTTATAAATAAGAGTACTTTACCTGACGCACATACACACACAGAGCAAAGGTGAGAGAGAGAAAGAGTGGAGAGAGAGATAAATAGACAGACAGACAGACAGACAGACAGACAGACAGACAGACAGACAGACAGATACCCTGTCTATATTTCAAGTGTTTTCCAGATATCTCTTTGTGCCATAAAGTGACTAGTCTCCTACCATGAAAATGTCTGCACTCCGCACGTGTTCCTCAACGTCTTTAAGATCGCACACAAAGATAATGCAGCTCTGCAAGATTCCCCTAGCACTTTCGTACCTGTTTCTAAAGGTTTGCTTAAACAGTAGTTTCACACATCCCCTCTTGTCTGGGTTTGCCCCTGTTTGTGAGTTGGACTGGTGACCTGGTCTTTCTCTCGTGCTTATGTCATTTTTTGGGATATCCGTAAACTGCACTCCAGGTTGCTGCTGCTCTGCCTGCCCTTTTTCTGTCTCCTCCACTCTGGCAGTCTGTTGGGAGCATTCCCTTGAAACATTAGGAGATACGGTTAGTCGGGTATTCGGTTTATCTCATAAAACGCGACTCGTATGTTAGGTAATACACGGACATGTCAGTCGATAGGGAATACTTGAGGTCACTTGAATAACACGATAAGTTGTCCCTTTTGTGTTGATTGACACTGCTAGAAAACCAGGGAACCAATTAGAAACCAGAAAAGTAAAAATCTCTTTCACACGTCTCAACCGGATTTGGGCATATGGTGATAGACCAACATTTTTCATTGATCAATCGGCACTCGCCGGGTAATATGGCCAGTATCTGGCCGACCGCCTTTACTGTCTAAGAAATTTCCGGGTACCTATTGTAGGCTGAGGAAAATGCAAAGAATACCATGGACAGACAGAAAACCCAATGACCAAGTCCTATAAGAGGCAAATGAAAACCGTAAACTGATTAGAGAAATTAGAAGTAGGCAGTCAACAGTTTGGGACACGTTATTAAAAGAAATAAATTGAAGAATTTGGTGATAACTTGCTAGATTGAGGGGATAAAAACAAGGGGAAGGCAGAGGAGTAAATACCTGGATGGCTTGGCCATGTCGCATGGTCGATATAATAACATGAAGTTGATTCACTACTCTGGTGATCGTGTGAGATGGCGAAACGTGACCGCACACGATTATCGGCATGGTACATGATGATGATTGTAGGCAGGAGCGACCTGGCAGCCCAGGTCAATTAACAAAACATCAAATCGTCCTGGATGTGGATAGAACCTACGACCATCGGGCCAACAGGCGAGCAATTAGAAATCAGAGGCAGGTCCGCATGGCCGAATGGATAAGAACGCGTGTTCTCAAACGTCCGGTGTGCTGATGCCGAAAGTAGCGGTTCAATCCCAACACCGAACAGCTGGGCTAACATTTTGGCCTGTCGTCCTTGACTTGGGGACGTAAATTACAAGTACCTCTGAAATCGGAGTGGGTTTGTCTGATGGCGAGAGACACTTAATAGGGAAAGCTAATCCTCAAGCAAAATTCAGTGCAGCAATACTAGAAGTAATGTATGGACTACTATGGACTACGCTTGAGTTAGCGATCGAGCGAAAAATAAATCAGAGGACGATAGCTGGTTACGATAGCTATTATCAACCATTGAAGCACCTACGCTCAAGCATGCCCGTAACGCGAGTATGGATTTCCAGAAGTGGCAGTGCTTAAGTGACATATAAGGTCAAGAGAGAAATGTTATTTTCTGTGGTGATTTCAACGCTAAAGGCAGATCATGGGGAAACATTTCCTCCAACACACAAGGGGAGGAGCTCGAGACTGTACTTGAAACCATTGACCTGGTTTGTATCAACAGTGGCTGTGTCACCAGGACAGCAAGCCGTCCAGAGGATGAGGACAGTGCTATTGATCTGGCGCTGGTTTCTCCTTCACTCACTACAGTGTGTGTCCAAGGACACCACGGCAGCGACCACCACCCTTGCAGCATATTGGTGGAGAAAGACAGAACCAGGCAGCACACGTTAACGGTCAAGACTTTCCAATATGACAGTACAGGGCAAGATGTGGTGAGTAAAATAAGACGTGACAAGCGCAGAAAGCTTCAGGGCAGGAAAAAAAGCTGGGAGCAGCCACCGTGGTGGAATCTTGAGGTGGAGAAGACGTGGTTGGATAAACGTGGTGCTGTAAGGAGATGGCAAAGTGCCAAGAAGAACATAGCTGGCCATCCCAGTCCCTGCATGCACTTAGAAAGAGAGATGCACACAAAAGTAAGCTATTTAAAAAAACTGGTCAAGGTGGTTAAAAGTGAAAAATGGGCAGAGGTGTGTCAAAGAGTAAGCACAGACAAGTCACTGAAATTGTTCTGGCGACTACATAAAAGCATGAGCGGGGTAGTCAAGAATAAGAGCATTTCTGACTTCCAAGGTGCTGACCTCATCTGGCAGAGGACTGACGAGGACAAGGGCAAAGCCCTCTTTGAACGCTATCTAGAGCAGAGCAACCAGACAGACATGAGAGGCCGAAATCTTGCCAAGGAGGTCACCTCAGACAGGTGCAAGGCCCAGAACACTTCGGATGAAGACACAGTGACAGTGAAAGAAATCAAGGCTGTGCTTCGACGACCAAAAAACAGCGTTCCAAGGCCACATGGCATAAGATACGAACGACATCAATAGGTGTACCGACAACGAGCTAGAGGAACTAGCAGACATGTACAACAACAGTATAGGGAATGCTAGCATCAAGGAGGAGTGGTTACACAGCTATCTGATTCCCTTGCCGAAGCCTGGCAAAGACCACACACAAAATTCAGGGATATTGAGTCATAGCCATGCAGAATACAATAGGCAAGCTGCTGGATAAGTTAATTGCCAGGCAACTATCAAGCCAGCTAGAGAGGCAAGGTGTTTTCCCACCTACCCTGGGTAGGTACCGTCCAAAAAGAGAAACCTGGACCAATGCAGCAGTTTTTGCCCATGATGTCTATGAAGGTTTCCACTCAGTCATTGAAAACTTTGCTACAGCGATTGATCTTAAGGACGCGTACAACAGAGTACCATTGGATTTTTTAATGCTTTAGTTTCTTGAACTCAAAATAAGTACATTCCTCCTTAGTTGGATCGCTGCAGCCCTCTTCCAAAGGAAAGCAGTTTTTAGATGTGGCAGTTGGACGTCGGAACCAACAACAATATATCCTGGCCTACCACAGGGATCACCATTATCTCCGGTACTGTTCAACGCCTACACTGTGAGAATCACCAGTGAGCAGATCACTGGACCTGGTAGGACATTGTCATATGCCGACGATGTTTTAGTGTATCGCCAGGGTAAGGATAGAGATCAGGTTGCTGTGGAACTACAAACCGAACTCAATCGCATAAGTACTTGGTGTGTTGAGGCTGGGGCAATGGTCAACCCAACAAAGGCAACAGTGACTTGGTTCTCGTTGAATAATCATATTGTCAACACTCCAACACCAACTGTAAATCTGTGTTCAGAGACGGTGGAAAGAACGCAGGCAATGAATTACCTGGGGATACGGTTTGATCGAAGCCTTGCTTATAATGAGCACATAGACCAGGTGATAACAAAGGCCAACCTGCGATGCGGGTGATGGCGGCAGCAAACTGTGAGCAGCGCCATCTATGTCTTCTATACGAAGGGCTGGTCATGTCTGTATTTGAGTATGCGATGGCAATCCTGACTCTCAGCCGTAAGCAGATAGAAAGGATGGAAAGGATACAGAATGAAGCTATGCGCATTATTCTTGGATGTACAAGAGATACAGCATGCAGGGCGATGCGCTACCTTCTTGATTTTCCAACCACTTGAAGACAGAATACAAGTCTGCAGAGCTCGCGCCTACCTCAGAGTTAACGCAAACACACAACATCCACTGCATAGTGAAATTATGAAGGTGAAGGGCAGCAGGTTAAAAAGAGGACGGTCGTGGATGGGTCAAGCCGAAGACATTCTTCAACAGGTGTGTTCACTTGAGGACTTAGAACCTGGCGAGGAGTGGGTACAAGTGCCAACAGATTTCTGCACATCCTTTTCAGTTTGCATCCAACTAGACAGAAAATGCAGACAAGAAAACCCGGCAGCTGTGGAGGCGGAAGTACAAGCGTTGATTTTCGAGAATTCGCTAGACGGTGATGCTGTCATTTACACAGATGGGTCGGTCGTCCGACATGTGAGAAGCTCATGGGCCTTTACGGCTCAGGCCGGAGGGAGAATTGTGAAGGAGGACTCTGGTGCTTTTGCTGAGACCACAAGTAGCCTGACTATGGAAGTCATGGCAGTAAGTAAAGCAATAACATGGCTCGAGACACAGACATTCACTAGGGCATGTTTCCTTAGCGACTCAATGAACATGCTCAAGAGGATAGAGATGGGGGAGATCCGAAGAGAATGGTTGCTGTCTCTGGAGCGGTCTCGGCTGGCAAAGATTAGTTTCATCTTCGTGCCAGGGCATGCGGGAGTACAAGGGAATGAGCGGGCTGACAAGCTCGCAGGTAACGCTACTGTGGAGGGCGGACGCGCCATGGACCAGGCCAACATTCTGAATGCTCTACGAGAAGTAAGACTTTTGCGAGAACCAAGTGATGACTGTGAATCTACAACCATGGCCAGAATGCGAGAACAGCAAAGTAAAAGAGGGGTGGCCAAACAAGAACACTACGCAGGAAGCCAAAGAAGACTGATAAACCAACACAGAACTGGTGTTGTTAGCCGCTACACGCTGCGGGATTTGCTGAGGAGGGGATCCGAGCACTTATGGACTGAATGATTCGATGTGCAATGAGGATGATCTGTCGACTAACTAACTAACTAACTAACTAACTAACTGACTGACTGACTGACTGACTGACTGACTAACGCTCAAGCATATTATGCCGACATCTTCATTCTTTGCTGTATAATGTTCACCCTTCCCTGTCGGTCTCATATTACTCGGCAGCTAAGCAGCTACAGAAATTACGAAAGACCCCGCAAAGTAACAAGAGGAACTCGAGATGGCGGAAAGGGCGCAAAAGGAGAAAGTTGAGGAGTTCAACCTTCGAGCAGCAGAAGCCAAAAGAGTTAAATGGGATAACTTCTTGAGTGATCTGAGTAATATATAAAATTTAATATATATATAAATATATAAATTATATATGATATATATATTATATATATATATATATTATATATATATAATTATATAAATATAAAATATATATAAAATATTTTCACTGTATAGGGAAAAAAGATCTGGAGACATTACACATCCCTGCCTAACACCTCTCTTAATAGGTTGATATTGTCCCACTTCATTGTCAATCCTTATGGCAGCTTGTTGTTTCCAATATATGTTTTTTATAAGTTTAATGTCTTTCCCATCAATTTGTAGATCTGCAAGCATATCCACCATGTTGACATGTCTAACTCTATCAAAAGCCTTTGTGTAGTCAATAAAGCAAAAATGTATATCCTTGTTTACTTCTATAGCACGTTCAATAACTGTTCGCAGCATATACACAGCATTTACTGTACACTTTCCTTCTACAAACCCACATTGCTCTTCCCCTATTTCAGGTTGTATTTTCTTCCTCACTCTTTGCATGATAATTCGTAGCAAAATCCCATTATACTAATTGTTCTATGTTGATCACATCCCAAGGTTCCTGATTTCTTTGGGATTGCAATAAATACAGAATTACATAATTCAGAAGGTATATCTCCAGTATCATATAATGTGTTCAGCAGTCTGGTGACTTGCTCTAATCCATATTCTTCTAAAGCTTTAATCATTTCTGTTGTGACGTTATCTGCACCGGGGGCCTTGCCAGTTTTCATATGCTTAAGAAAATTTTGAACCTCCATCTTTAAAATTGGTGGTCCTTCATTATTAAATCTAATATCATACTGTTCCTCTCTGTTATCATTATACAGGTTTTTCACATAATTTTTCCATACATGTAGAATCTGATCCTTTTCTATTATGATTTTGCCATCTTTAGTTTTTAGACAGCCTGTTAATGTAATTGTTCTTTTATTAGTAAGCTCCTGAATTCTTTTGTGGACTAATTTGGCATTTTGACTGTTGTGTTGTTTGTCAATTTCTAAGCACTTTTCCTCAAGCCATGATTCTTTTGCCTTCCTACATAATATTCTGACTTGTCTGTGAATTTCTTCATATTTGGCAGGATTATTGTTGTTGAGTCTTCTTGTTTCCATTGGGTGTAAAATTTCTTCAGTCATCCATTTCTTACGACCCACCTTCTTTAATTTTGGAATAGTTGTTTCTGCAGCCAATCTGATTGAATTTCTTTAACATTTCCCATTGATCATTCACATCCTGGAATAATATCTCAAGATCAGACAATATATCAAATCTGTTCTGTACTTCTATATTGAATTTTGTTCCTGTACGTAGTCTGTGGTCACTATAACAATCAGCACTGGGAACTATGTTTGCTACTGTTAGTGCGTTTCTAAATCTTCTGCCAATCAGAATGTAGTCAATCTGGTTTCTGATCCTGCTATCAGGACTCCTCCATGTCCATAATCTTCTAGGGTGTTGTTTAAACAGAGATGGGCAGTGTAATTAACACGAATAAGGAGTCTGTGTTATGGTTCTCTCTGGACAATGGTAAACAAAATGAATCACCAAAAAACGAGAAGTAGATTGCGAGCTTTACTAAAACACGACTACAAGAGACAAATTGGACGTTGCGGCCAAAGCCTTCGTCAGCACAGGATAAACAAACACAAAGCGACACAGAACTACATGAAACACACTACATGGCAATATTAAACAAATTAAAGGTACTTATCTGAATCTGTATCCTTGCTAGGAGAGACTGACACACATTGGACTGTCAGTGGATTGTATGGACCGGATGTATGGTAAACGGGTCAAATGTCAAGCGGGAGGGGAGTGGGGGTGGAGAAGCGCCCATGTGAGCGAAAAAAGTAAAAATTGGGACAGGCAAAGATGTCGCGGACGCAGTTCACAATTAGCAATTCTCGTTAAGCTCTCGAAACACAGCTGCGGAAGATTACATTGTGTTGGTCCTCACAAAGGGGCTTGAGTCGCGGTCGTTCAGAAACCGATAGCAAAACACCGAACGCAAAACTGCCAAGAAAGTTGACTGCGATGTCCTGCAAAGGACCTGCTAATACCTTGATAGAGGACTGTAAACTAGGGGGTGGGGTTTGGAAGTTAAATGAAACTGTGTTGGACACTGAGGCCGCGAGGGGAGAATGTGCCCAACTGGAACATGAGACGGTGTTCCAATGTCTTCCGATGAGCATGATCTGATGGCCGTGACCTGTATGTCGGACACGCCACAGTGGTCAGGACTGCTGAAATGCACGGATACTGGTTTGTGCGCGCTACTGGTGATATCAGAAAGATGCTGTCTAAATCTGTCAGAAAGACGTAAGCCTGTCTCACCGACATATCTCATGTCGCAACAAGTGCAGGCGATAGCATAGATAACGTTGCGACTGATGCATGAGAAACCCTCATGGATGTGGAAGGTCGTCTTAGGAAGTGTCAGTCTCTGGGTTTGAAGTACGTGTGGGCAGGTCTTGCAACGCGATCGAAGACAAGCCAACGTGCCAGGAAGAGACTTGTGAGGTTGGGGTAGACTTCTATGGACCAGCA
This sequence comes from Cepaea nemoralis, assembly GCA_014155875.1. Lineage (NCBI taxonomy): Eukaryota > Metazoa > Mollusca > Gastropoda > Stylommatophora > Helicidae > Cepaea > Cepaea nemoralis. Next base: position 40,437 of record JACEFZ010012126.1, read on the forward strand.
CATCCCTGAGGTTACGATCCCGCCTGTACGCCACCGGGGGGGGGGGGGGGGGCTCTGAGAAGACACCACGAGTGGTCGGGTCCGCCCGGAGAATGGATAGATGTGACAGGAGGATATTCTTGGCAGCAATATTGTGAGGATGGTAAGTTAGTGAGAGGACAGGTCTATTATTTGGTAGTTTTGGCCTAGAGGAGAGAGCCTCAGTACGACTGATAAAGTGGAGAAGAGTGGGTCAGAATGCCAGTGGAAAAATCAGACCTGTGCAGGGTCATAATAACAGTGGATCGGGAATGTAGGGATTAGCCAACAGGCTGTATTGAATGGGGGGTGCAACAATTTATCTACGATAATTAGCGACCAAGCGATGTAATAATCTACACGGATGGCTCTGTGCTAAGAGGTACAAGAAGTGCCTGGGGATTCGTTGCGAAGGTTGGTGGACGGTGTTTGGTATAGGAGAACCTGGCATATGATACCACACTGCCTAGTCTGAGAATGGAGGCGGAGAAAGTCACGGCGGCGATCTGCTGGCTGGAAGACAAACAACACAGGCATATCGTAATTGTAACGGACTCACAAAATATGACGAGACAGGTGAAGACATGTATGCTTCAGACAGAGTGGCAGGCTTCCATTCAACAATCATAAATAGAAAGCATCTGTTGGGATTTCCCCCCAGGTATTGTTGGAAACGAGCAGGCAGATATATTGGCTGTATCTACACCCCTTGCTGGGGTATTGGTGCGTGGCAAGGCAGATGTGGTCGGGCCGATATGGAATCGTATGTATAGTACAGAAGAGCGGGTAGATCATCACTGCCTGGAGACAATGGTGCTGCAGGGAGTGCCAGAGGATCTGACCGGCACTCCAAACACCGAGGAAAGGTCAGACACATATATAACCAGACTGTTACTGGTGCCATTAGTATTGGAACTCGTCGCTGGCTGTTGCAGACGAGGACGGAGCACCTATGGGCATTTCTCGAATGCTGTGATGTTGGTTCTTGACCCAACTCAGCTCTCATATTACTCTTCTCACAAGCGTGAAATCAAATGTAAATTATCCGTGTCCACACCATGAAGCCTATTAGTTTATGATATATATGGTATATTTTATAGACCTATCGACACTCGAACGGCGTCTGTGGCTTTAGGACGTCGCAGTCAACCCCAAAACCTTTTTTAAGCTGTTTTTGATCTACTAACCAAAATCTACTTCATTTGTTTTCAATGCTTTTTTAACGACAGCCGATCCAAAACCATTTATTTAAAAACCAGTTTTGAAGCTG